>JAPZOX010001051.1:0-17920 GCA_037952655.1 Hymenoscyphus sp. LP001
CCGCCCCCCTGCATCCCACACCCCTAAAGTCCCTCTCAAAGCTCGTCGCCAATTCCGACCCCTCAGCCCTAGCACTCCATGGAAAACTATTAAAACACCAGGGAAAACATGTCGAAGCACTATCCTTCCTCCAAAGGGCGACTGAAGCGTCTACTGATCAGCCATTCGAAGGCGCGGGCGATGCTTTGGTTGAAAAGGGGATTTTACTTCTCAAATTGAAGCCGGAGGAGAGAGAATTAGCGAAAGAGGCGTTTAAGAAAGCAGCGTTGGAATTGGATGAACCGATGGCTTACTACTACCTCGCCCGCTGGTCACCCCTCGATTCGGTGGAGGAGAATGTATATCTCATCAAAGCCGCTTCTTCCGGGGTTCTAGAAGCAATCATTAGACTAGGACAACTAGAACTAGGAAAAGTCCTGGGTCCCTCTCCTTCCCTTTCCTCCCCTTCCCTTTCCAATGATCTGGATGGGAAAGTTGGCGAGAAGCAAAATACCTTACCGAAAACCATCTCAGGCTACGGCATGGCAGGTGAATGGATCCGCCTAGCAGCCGAGAGGGGAGATCAGAGTAGTATGTTGCATCTTGGGTGTATGCTTAAGAGTGTTGGTGAGCAAGAGGGGTGGAGGGAGTGGAAGGAGAAGGTTGGGGATGTTAAGGGGTGGGGGGAGAAGACTGTACAGGCTAGGGAGCAGTGGACTTTGAGGGGGGTGCAGTTTTTGGGGGAGTCATTTGATGATTTTAAGGTATGAGTCCATTGGTCAATTTCTCAGAAAGGAAGCATGGGGGATGGGATTTGGAGAGGGGAAAACTGCAGTATGATAACTGTACCGATATGTATAGAAACAAATGTATTAGGGATCTGGTAGATCTCTCAAGAGGGGTTAAAATTGACAGTCAACACCCCACCACTTTCGACTGGCTCGAGGATTCTACCAAGGATATGTCACAAACTCTTAAAGAATCATTTTCAATAGAGTTGAAAAATGGTTTTAATTGCAAAGTCATCGAAACCCCGGTGTATGGTAATATGCCCACAACGCCCCTCGCAAAAAGCAAACCCCCTAAACACACCACAAACTCCATCCCTCCATCCCTTCATATCCCAGTATCCATCCATGCCTGAAAACCCCAATATGCTATCTAATCATCATTCTTCTTTTTCCTCCCCTTCGTCTTCTTAGGCTTCTTCACCTCCTCCTCATCACTCTCACTAACCTCCGTCTTCTCCTTCCTCTTCCGCCCCTCTCCCCCAGCTCCCTCCTGGGCTTCACTAACTTTGGCCACGATATCCGCCAGAAAATCAAATTGTTCGGGACTGGCTAGAACAACTTGTTTGAGATGCTGAGCCGTGACTCTCTTCCCACCCTTCTCCTTGGCCTTCTCTGCTGCTCCTCCAACTAGAGCGATCATGAATAATTCCAGGGCTTTGGAGACAGCAACGGGTGTTACTTGTGCGACTTTTCCTACTTCCTCGTCGGCTTGCATGATCCTCTTTATACGCGCGACGGGGAATTTGGTTTTAATTTCGATGTTGTTGGGGTTGGGGTCTTTGTATGTAGGGGGAGGCGCAGAGGAGGATGCGAGGGTTTGGTTGTTGCGTGGTTGACGGCCGCGGGAGGACATGGTTGGTTTGTAGGTCGAGTCTGTGGTGGGCGGGTTGGAGGGGTATCCGCCTTCGACTTTTATTTCTTGTTGGTAGTGGGGTTGGGGTTGTGGTTGTGACTGATCGGGCGGGTAGTAATTCGAGGATTGTGCTGCGTTGGTGAATGAATGGGAGGCTGGTAGAGAGGGAATTTGATATTGTGAGGTATTGGTGTATTCACCAAAACCGGTGCCGCCGAAGGGATGCGCTTGTGGTGGTTGATTGTTCTGGAAAGGGTAGGGATTTCGTGGTGATTGGGATTGGAGGTTGAAGGAGGAGGGATTGGGCGATTGAGAGGTGTCGACGGATTGGGATGTGAATTGTTGTTGTTGTTGTTTGGAGGGCGATGGTATGAATCCTGAGAGGTCGGGGGAACGAGGCGTATATGTATCGTCCATCATATTTCTGTAGGCGCGATACTTTTAAGCCACTTGACGGGTAGCTAGCTAGCGGGGCTTGAAGGCGGTGGGCGTATGCAAGCTAATGCGTGTGACAAAGAGCCTGAGCCTGTCTAGTGAATTCAAAGAACTAGACTTGGAATCAGAGGACCAGAATTATATCGCCCTCTTAGTCCGGTTTTAATCCAAGAGAAGCTTAGAAAGATTGTAAATCCAATGCGGTATCGAACCTTGGAAAAGGTATACGAGACGAGGGAAGATACGGAAAAGGTGGCAAGCTGCCAGCCAACCCAACAAGGGGGAGGCAGTTGAAGCCAAAGTGAGGATATACTCCCTCACTCGGTACAACGTCACTACCGCAAACAGACGGGATGGTAGGATTTGGTGACGACGAAACTTTTTTGGCAGGC
Source organism: Hymenoscyphus sp. LP001 (assembly GCA_037952655.1). Taxonomy (NCBI): domain Eukaryota; kingdom Fungi; phylum Ascomycota; class Leotiomycetes; order Helotiales; family Helotiaceae; genus Hymenoscyphus; species Hymenoscyphus sp. LP001. Next base: position 2,451 of record JAPZOX010001051.1, read on the forward strand.
ACGTCCGGAAATGGTTTAGCGGCGAGTTGTTGCGATGGCTGGTGATTGGTTACTCGGGAGAGGAGAGAAAAGACTCCGGACTATTCCCAGTAATGATCGATTGGCCAAATCGGTGCAAGTAACGTGATGTGGAGTGTCGCGTTGTGAGTGGCTGGTTTGGGGTGGGTAGAGTGATTTGCGTGCCGGTCGAGTCTCACACCAGAAGCGGGCACTTTTTTTTCCTTCACTTTTTCGGGGCGCGGTGGCAGGGCTTTATTTGTACCGGCGATTTCAAACTTGTGCACAGGGATGATGCACAGACCCCACTATAATTGGCCCAATGCGGTTAGTCACCAGGCTGCATTAAATTTCCCTCGGTGTCTTCGACAGAGGATCAGCCCTTCACTCTTGACATCTCCACTCTACACATCCATCTGTTGCACATCGCGTCAAGAGGTCATCTTACTCGTTTTTCCATATTTAATTTTGATATTGCCTCCGTTCTCTCGATGCTTCTATCTTCATATGCCAAACGCCGAGTTTACAAAGACCCATGTTGACGTAACCCTTGGCGCGATGTTCGCGGCGCGTCAGCTTTGCTTTGTCTGAATTCAGCTGTCAGGCAACCCAGCCTCGGTACCTTGCCTCGACCGTTTGCATGGCATACCAGCATGGCATACCAGCAAGGCACACCTCTTTAGATCTTTAGAGACTTCGACCAACGAAACACTACATCTCTATTTTATCATGTCAACAAAAAACCTGATGATTTTCCGTACCTTGTGAGAGAGCCTTGGCAGCGACAAACAGTCGCGCCATGGCTGAGACGGTATCAAGTACGAGTTTCTGGCAAACACATGGCCTCTCTTTCTTTCATTTTCCATTTCCACTTCCACTTCCACTTCCAAGATGTTGAGTGATGATAACAAAGAGCCTACCGAAGAACACTCAATGCAGCAATGCAGCTACTCGGGTCCGAAGCCTCTCCTTGCGTTATGGTTTCTGCTTGGGTAGTGTGTTTACTGAAGGAAGTAAACTTGATCTAATCTGACAACATCTTCATGGATTTGGAATATGTTTGATTTATATGCGTGTTCTGATGTTGGTTTTTCTATATTGCAGCTTGGAGAAAATCAATGAGACCGGTTGTTTGAATTACTTTCTTTTATTCAAAGTTCCTTCATCGTCGTCGTACCTGGCGACTACATGCATCCAAGGCTATCAATATTTTTGGGATCTTCTCGAAAGGAACTAACTAGCAAGAAACCAAAGCCGGAATAATACAAATTTCTGTGCGCCAGTACTCTCCAAGTCAACTTGCTTGCACAAAAAATCTGCCGAGTGCCTCAGAATCTTATTTCAGGAAAATAATTCTTATCCGCAGCTCTTACGCACCATCTCGACACCATACTTCACGCCCATCCCTTACTCCTAACAACCACCCCTACTACGACCCCCATAACGAAAATCCCAAACCAACCCAAGATTCTCAATATCCCCTGAAAAGGCCTATCGATGCGTCCTCCGTCTCTACCCGAGCCTCGTGGAACTCCCTCTTGACCTTGACCATAGCTTTCCCAAACTCCAGAAACACAGGCTCTTCCCAACGCGACCGATTATCCTGCTCGTAACCCAAGGTTTCACCTTCCTTTCCCCCAAGTTTCGATATTACGACTTTTATACTTATAGTAGGGCGTCCACCGCAAGTATAGGCGAGGCGGACTCGGTCGTCGAAATAACGTCTCTTATCTATCCTGTTGTACTTGTGGTAATTGCGGATGATTGCTGTGTTTTGGATATCGGGCTTGTGCTCGTGGCCTTTGATGAGAGAGCAAATTATGTCTCTGCGTTAATCTGTGACTTGTTAGCTCGAATCCGAAGTTTGATGGGGGGTCTCAGGTCTCACCTTCTGGAAGATTCCCTAGGACATCATCGCCGAGAACGTCGAGGAAGGGGTAACATGTGGAGAAATTTAGGACGGGGATGGTTGGTTTGTTGATCCGATACATCGAGCGTATTGGCGCGCGGCGACGAGCCATTTTGATGTTATGAGGGGATGGTTCTTGTTTGCTGAGAAGGTGGAGTGTTGTGTTTTGAGGTTGGTTTCGATTCGCAACATTGTTGACGAAAAACTCGTGGGTTCCTTTAAGCACTAGGTAGGTTTCTTTTGAGCCTGTAGTATGTCAGTCCATCAACCTCAAGAAGTCGTTAACGTATCCTTCAAGAAAATCCATAATTAGTGCACGAAACTAACACTTGGAAGTCATTCATCGTAAGTGAAAGCTTTGATATAGTTACTTGCGTCTATCAACCTTCCTCGAGATCCGATGGGGACCCTACTTGGAAGAGACTGAAAAGCCATGGTATCAGCAACAAGACAACATCTCGTGCTTGAGTCCTCAAGTCGACTTGATAGCAAACCACCTAGCCGAATACGCCTCAAACAGTCCATCCCCAATTCACAACCCATACCGCACAATCTTGAAGCCTCGACGACTCACCCTAAACCACAACCTTGAATTTAACACACATCTCAATCCCCAACACAATACCCACCGCCATGCCCAAGACAAAAACCCCAATCCAACCCAGCCTCTCCACCACACCCCAGAAAGCCTTCTCAGCCCGAGCAACAGCCGCAGCTTGTTTCCTAACCTTCTCCCAAATCTTCTCGGCAAGCGTATTCCCCAAGGGATTTCCACCCACACCATTCTTTCGAGCAATATCTTCAGCTTGTTTCTTAAGCCTCTCCTCCCAAATCTTCATCTGCTCCGCCTCGGTCTTTCTCTGTTCCGCCTTCGTCCTCTTCGGTTCTCGTTTCCCAAAGGGATTCGAGACGGCGAGCTCGCGACGGAGACCATAGGCTTTGATGTCCTGGCCCAGGAGCGTTAGTTGGCCATCGGGGGTGGTTTTGGAAACTGTGCCTGTGAGGGTGATCTGAAATTTTTGGTAGTGACCGGCGTGGAGGGTTGCTGCTATTTCATCGCGCTTTTCTGGGGAGGGCTGTTAGTTTTGTGTGTGTGTGATTTGTAGGGAGAGGAAAGGAGAGAAGGAGAGAAGGGGGGGAGGGGTGGAGGGAGGGAGCTCACCCTTTGAGACGCCTTGTAAATGCTCGGTGCATAGATCGTTGAAGTAGGTGAAACTTGTGGCGAATGTGAGGCCAGGGAGGGGAGACTCATTGGGGGTGTTTTCGGATGCCATTCTGGATGTTGGGGGGGAGGTGTTGTGGGTTCGATTGTTGAATGGTGTCCTCTGATCTTGGTTCCAATGGGTGAGGGGGAAAACTAGCTGTAACGCGGTGCGCTGGAGGGAACAGTGGATTGATTCTCTGGCGAAGACGTGACGCTAACAGGGTGTCTCAGTCGTTGGGTGGCTTCCGATCTTGGATCTCCAGGTGATGGGGTGAAGGAGAAAAGCACTTTTTTTTTGTGGAGGCGGTGGGGTGGAAGGATTAGCGAACTAATTCTGTGTTGACTGACGCGTTGAGAAGTGACGCGCGCTATATGGGGATGATTCTGTCCTCTTGTTTTTTCATCGTTTTGGGAAGCACAAGCTGACTTGTAAGTTAGTGTCTAGATTTACCACTCTCTCTCTCTCTCTCTCTCTCATGTTTCCAAAGCTTTACTGTCTTTGTACTTCATCACTCGCGTAAACAATATGATGCTTGGCGATGCGCTAAAATGTGAAAGTGAAGCCGATAATTACTGGATGCTGCAATTCAGACTAAAATCTCTATCGCATGATCAAATACAACATGCATTTATTGAAAACAGTCTTGTCTATTTTCTGGTATCCACAAACAAGTCTGGTATAATTTAACATTAGTTTATTTTATTTAAGACTTTTTCCTGATGCGACATGGAACTTTACACGCTGGTGGTAGACCTCCAAGAGGATACCATGTCAGATCTGGCTTTACTTTGCTAGTATAATCCACCTTCAACTCAATATCATACTTCGTGAGCAGAGTGACGAGGGTCCCAATGATGAGGTTCTTTGCAAAGTGACACATTCTTTGTCCTCCACCATATGAAAGCCAAATACCAGCAGTGCCATCCATATTAACTTCAGCAGGGGAACTTCCTTTGCCCGTTATTTCCGAACCTTCTTTCTTCTCAACTCCATGTTTTGTGTCAACCAAGAAGCGCTCAGCCCAAAATTCCTCCAAGGGGACAATGGGCGGTCTACCAGAATGGGTCCAGGCATGTTCATTCATGGCACTTGTACGACTGAACATGAGGATTGGTTTGTTCTTTAATATGGTGTATCCACCGAGTTTGAAATCTTCGAACTCGTTGGTGCGGGAGATTGTGATGGCGATTCTGAGGCGGAGGACTTCGGCATATGTTGATTGCAGTAAAGATATACTGGAGAACTTGGAGATATCGAATTCCCCATCGCTGTTCTTGCAGGCGTTGGCTTCTGTTTCTAGACGTGATCGGAGGTCGGGGTCCTTGAGGGCCTCGAAAAAGTACCAAAATACGCAAGGAATGGCATTTGCGGTTGAACTTAAAAACAATTGACACATTAGTACCCTGGCGACAAGCGAGAAATAACTCGGGCGTGACTTACGCAAAAAGTAATCCCATGTCTTCCGATGCACGTGTATCAGCATCCATAGGTTTCAGTTTCAATGCATAGTTCTGCCGAGGTCTAATGAGTTTACTGCCAAAGTATGGTTCCCAATCTGGATCGTCCTGTCCAATGGCGGAACAGTCAGAATTCTCATGTGCAAACGCATGCTATTTCTTGACACAGCGAGTAGTCGTTCTCTCGCCTTATATGCCGATGAAATCAACTATCGTGGATAATGGTGTATAAAATGGGTCGCATTGTTAGCGAACTCCCAGAGATCAGCGAAAGAAATGAGTAGAGTAGAGTAGAGTAGTGACCACTACTCTACTCTACTCATAGTACTCTGAGTAACTCTGAGTAGTACTTTAAGTAGTACGGGCCGAGTCGGGCCGTGGCTCGGAGTGGCGTCGGGGTGGCGTTCCAGGGCTGCCGGGAGCTTAAGCGAGATCTCCTTTCCACTCTATTTACTACGTAACTTCTTTAATAATAGCCTTAATAAATTAGCTATTAATTATATAATAATAAGTATAAGTATACTAAGTTTCTATACTAATTAAGTCTTTAAGTTCTCTCCTTCAAGTTGGTAGAAAGTTAATAAACTTAACTATCCTGTTTTATCTATATTAGCTTAGAAGTATCTACAAGTTCCAGCTAGGGTCTTTATCTAGAAGATGAGACCGAAGGAGAAAGAAAGCAGAGAGAAGAGAAGGAGAAGCAAGAGAAGGATAATAAGAAGGCTAAAGAGGATGACTTTGAAGACAACTATTTTGTACTTTAGTTAGTTAGTTATTTGTTTCTATTTATAGTATACTACTCAGAGTACTACTTGAGTACCTGAGTATTTCTTTCTCGCGCTGCCAGAGATCTTCGATCAAATTAGGGTTGAGTTTCAAAATGTGGGAACCCATCATCGACTCGATTTCTGCAGGTGCGGCCTCCATCTGGAGAAATTTATAGAGATCTGGAATATCTTGCCATGAATTTTGAAACTTGGAAGGATCGTTGCGATTCAATGTTCTCAAAAAGCGATCCGACAGACTTGTTAGACTTTGTCCAAAGAGGTATTTTTGCGCCGTGCTACAGTACTAGTCAACAGCTATTAAGCGATTTATGCAACCCCACCAAAAAACGGCATTTTGCCTAGTTTAGAAAGACATAGAGATACTACGCCTATGAACTGAATTTTCTATAATTAATATTTCAAGTCTATTCAAGTATTATATATCTTTTATATAATTAGAATTATCTAGTAAGGAAATTAGGCTTATAGAGTTAAGGTACGCGCGTAGACTAGTGAATTTTTAGTCGAAAATCACGAAAATTTGTATGTAAAACCGACCTTTTCCTGAAATCCCCTACTTTATAGTACTATACTTAGAGGTATGATTTTATTAGAGCTAATCTTAATTGTAGAAAAGTCTCTAATTACTTTAATAATTAATTTTCTAGAAGAAATTAATTTTAAATAGTAATCTATATAATAAAAACGTAGTACTAAAAAGCTGGTTTTTGGTGTAAAACGGGGACTCGGTTAATAGCTGTTAACGGTGACTGTAGTTGCCAGAAGTGTATTCGGTCTCTTTGCTCGATTGTACTCTCTTTTCTTGGCTTGACGCCCATTCCGGAATAGTCGGGCTCGTGGAAGGGAATTACATGTTTTAGGGCGGAAAGAAGGCTCTTCAGGGAATATAATATAGATGGTTTACTGCTTAATTGCTTAGAAGATCTGGAAACCGTTTAAATGTAGTCAGGGTTAGAGATCACATAGAAATCTAGAAGTCCTACTCTGACATCTAGAGGAAATTGATATCCGTAGCGTTTCCTAGGTTCGTGTTAGCATGGATTTAGAATTTTAATATGAGCCTCGTCTTACATAGTCTTTTCTATGAAGCTCCACGGATCCCACACCATTGAAAAGAGGTGATAGATACCAGGAAAAAGGTAGGGTACAGTTGGTGGAAGGGTCTTTGATTTGGGCTTCCGAATTGTAAGATAGAAACTCAGAGTTGACGTTGCATAGGTTATAGGAGCCAAGAGCAGGATTCTAAGCAGAATAAGGTACACAGTTTCAACAGGTTGCAAGCCATACGATAAGTTCATTGTTTTCCAAACGTTCTTCTAGTTTCAGTTCATCAGTCAGGAAAGCCTTCAGATCAAGTAGTGAACCTTTTTGGACCGCACCTTTGAGGACCCAGTAAATCCATCACTGCTAAAGTGTGGGGACTTTCCAACTTCAGAGACATTTTCCAATATTTGACTCACATTCCTGCAAAAGTCAAAGAACCCCAATGCTTTGTTTCCATTGTCCATAACGATTACAACCGATTCGTAATTGAGTTGCAAACGTGGACAGGGTGCCTTGGTCAAGACTCCAAGTTCTGAAGCGTAGCTAGCCTCGGATGCTAATTTGGTAACTTTGAAGAACGTTTAGGGCGGGAGAAATTAGGGCTAGACGTAGACAAGCAAAGTGAAAGCTTGAAGGAAGAGGTGAAACTTTTGATGAACACCAGCCTTCACTATATAGTGACGAAGATGTCCAAGAAATCGCCTCTAAGACAACATTTGGGTAAAACAACTTCTTATTTATAGCTTGTTGTGGCAGAGTATTTCAAGTGACATTGGCTGGTATCGCTTAAACCACAAGGTCTAGTTGTGTCACATTCTCCAAGAGAAAATTGAGGGTGGTAAACTACTGAAAAGCTAAAATATAAACACCTAAGGCTCTCCTCGGTCTCAGACGCACATTTTCCCATAGCCTTATCATCTTCAACGATATTTTAAGCAAGGGTCGGTTTGTTTTAGGGAATTTGGCCACGATGACACAATATTAGAGTGGAAAAAATGCGATAATTGAGTTGCAGAGTGGCACATAACAAACGAGAAGTTATGGGCGGGTAAGTAGTAGTTATGAGTGGATAACGGAGGGAGTTAGTAGAGCTATCCCAACCAGTCATTGAACCCACTCTGCATATGCAAATTAACCCATGCTATAGATTAAGACAGCATAATTCTGCCTAGGGGGAAGGTAGAAGGATCTCATAAGACACGTAAACACCACAGACAGAAGCAACGACAAAACATGAGTACTTCTTTCCTCTCTCAAAAACCACTTGCGATACACACCAATACTCAAACAACAGTCCTGGCCTGGGCGATACTCGATATTAGTAACGATGCTTTGTATAATTTGACACTGAAATGTTTTATTATCAGCGTTTCCGGCATGTCACTTGCGATTCTACTTGCTCGCCTCCTCGGCCCGGCGAAGATATGGGCAAAAGCTATCTCGGTGTCTCTACAACTCCAACATACCTCCATCTCAGGTATGCAGGAAAAATCAAGGATCGTCCAGTCTCACTTACAGATTTTATAGAACCTTTCTACCATTAGCCGGGCTCAGGTGCGAATCGGGAAGGTGTTGGGGCTTGGGAGAATTTGCAACGGGTTTCTTGGAAGGGATCGAGGCAGAGGCTCCAACAAGTGGGTGAAGATGATGTGTTGGTTAATTAAACGAATGAGAACGTAGTTACAGGGAAGAATTGTGTTGGTGACAAAAACGTGCTGGCCATCCCACATCTTCTGCAAGCAATCCATGCATATACTCTTAATTAGACCGCACAGACATTTCACAGCCAAACTACCCTTGCACCTGACAGACAATACCAAAGGGGGAGAGTATATGTCAACGCTGCAGTTGGGTTGCATCAGACCTTGCTTACGGTACCGATAGGTCCAATCGGCAAAAGTTATCTCAGGGCCCCCAGGCGGCGTTTGCTCCCTCCCGTCTTCCAACTGCCTTTCATTCACCGCACCGCACCGCACCACACCACACCACACCACGTCACCCACGTCAACAAGTGATCTCCTCTCCGTTATCGTCACCAACTCTATTCCTCCACAGCTCTGTCAGCTGGGCCTCCTTCACCATGAACGAGCTCCCACGCATTGGTCCAATGTCTCTACTCTTCTCAGGAGTTGCACTCTGGTTGGGCTGGTGGACGTGGAGATTTATTATCTCCCCGGCTCTCTATCCAAAAAATCCACGAGAATTGCCTTATCTGATTCCAGGTAAGTAGTAAAGTTAAACTTCCAAACCTTTCGACGTGATAATAATTTATGCAACTAGTGGTTGGCCATGTACGCTCAATGTTCAAAGATTCGAATGCTTTCTTCTCCACTGCGAGGTATGCCACTACTCATCTTTCTTTGCCTTCTCAAAGTGTGGAACTCTAGCTGACCTTTGGTTCTTTTCGAGGGAGTATTTTGGAAACACTCGCGAAATCTTTTCGGTCATCGTCATGGGGCAAGAGCTTTACATTGTGACATCACCAAAAGACACGCTTTCAGTTTACAAGAATTCGAAAGCACTGGATTTCAACCCCATAATCAAGGAGATCATGGCAAGTTTTGGTTTACGGTCATCGACTCTAGACAAGATGTTTCAAGAAACTGCTGAGGGAAAGTCTTGGATGGACATCTCACATGACAATTTCAAACTCCAAATGCACCCTGGTGAGAGACTCGAAGAGATCCAAGGGAAATTCTTGGGCAATATCGACGCGTCGCTCCATTGGGATAAACTCTCTGGGCCCATGGTTATATCAAGTTTTGGAAACGATGAGAAGGTAGTCTCCCTTTTCAAATGGTGCGGCGAGGTCCTCGTTGAATCGGCAACTCGAGCATTCTTCGGCGATGCACTCTTTGGCACAGATCCAAACTTGCTAGCAGATTTCTTTGTGTTTGATGCTCAAAGCTGGAAGCTCAGCTATCAATATCCATATTTTGCTGCTAGAGATATGTACGATGCAAAAGCTAAAGGAGAGGCGGCATTTTCCAAGTATCTTGCCCTCCCAAAGGAGCAGAGAGAAGATGCGTCCTGGATCGTAAAATGCATGGCAGAGGGTATCGAAAACCTTGGAATACATGAAGAATCACAATCAAGTCCGATGCTCTTCGTGCTGTTTCGCCTGTGAGGCCCCTTTTAGCCATTTCTACCGTTATTTTGCTAACATTATGCAATTAGAATCAACACCAATGCCTATCGGCTCTGTTTCTGGTGCCTCTCGTATCTTCTACACGATGAATCGCTCCTCAATGAGATAACAGCAGAGATAAAACCAGCATTCGATTCCGATGGTAAGCTCGATATGACATATCTCCTCGACCACTGCCCTATTCTTGCTTCGCTATACGAAGAAATTTTACGCATATCAAACTACCCAATTGGCATTCGAGTCGTGACATCGGATGTGGTAGTCGGGGACAAACTTCTACGTCCTGGAAGGCAACTTCTCATGACCTATGCGCAAATGCACTTCGACCCGGAGATATTCGGTCCAAACGCAGATGGTTTTGATGCAAAGCGCTTTCTGAATAACAAGAATCTTGTGCGAAGCACAAGCTATCGGCCTTTTGGTGGTGGCTCAACACAATGCCCAGGCAGATTTTTGGCCCGACGCGAGGTATATCTCTTTTTGGCTCAGCTTCTAAACCGGTTCGACATTACTCTCGAAGGTGCGAGTAACAACAAACCCGCTTTTCCAAAGATGGATGTAAAAATCCCTTCCGGTGGTGTAATGGGACCAGCTGCTGGAGAAGATGTTGTTATCAAAGTCAGAGAACGAAAGTTGTAGAGTTCCTCGGTTCCCAAAACAAAATGGTTTGGATTTATTGTGCCCCTTAATCTAATCAAAAGAGTTCATTCTGATGGCCAACCTCTACTGTAAAGATTTTATGTCTGGACTTAAAATTAGAGATACAGTAGCTACCTAGCGAAATTCAAGTCCATCGAATGTTTTCAGAGTACCCAAATTCCGAGCAAGCTATATTCATGTAATCTTGGGGGCGGAACGGTTTCAAGGTTGAAGATAGGAAGGCCATGCATTGGATAGTGCCAGCACATGCTATGACCTCCATTCTGCACCTTCCAACATATTGACTAACTATAGCTCTGGGAAGCCACCAACCAGATCTTGCATGTTGGTTGGGTACTATGGTGTCAGCCAACATCGGTGACGGGTAACGCTGGAGAAACTCCCCGAATTTTGAGGGCGATAAGTGAAATGCGACACACCCTTGAGTTGATATAATCTGGAGGGTGACTGCATTCCTCATCCGCTGCAGAATACCCGGACTTGAACTTGCCCAATGGAGGTCCATCATGCGCGGCAACATTGTTGGTCACTTGTCGTTGCAGGCTCTCAAGAGGTCAGCTCAGCAATAAACGTGCGTTTCGAGTCCAACAATGGCTAAAGAAAACACTTTATTTTTCGACAAAACTATCGTTACATCTCCCATCCTTAGCTTTTGATTTGCTACTGTAGCCTGACATTGGTCACCAACACGAGTGCGCTTGCTTCGCCTCGAAAATATATCCGATACAGAGTTTCCTTCAATCACATCCTGGAGAACTGGCCAAAATAGGGTAGACCCATCCCTCCTTTCAATCTGCCAACAAGGCACCCAACGACCTACCGAAGTTATACTGGAATTCAGATTTGAGGTAGGGAAGGCAAACAGATAACTACCTTTTGTCAAACGCCATTATCACCACTCACTGTTGGTAGAACAGCACAGCAAGAGAACAATCTACAAGTTCTTTCAAAGAACGCCTCCTCCAAAAAAAGACACGACGAGTCAACCACTTCAACGTGCCTTCTCTCGATGGAGTGCCTTTGTATTTTCCCATTCAAGCACCACCACCAGGAGTTTCGAGCAACTTCACAAATCCTGAGTCGAACGGGCATATCCTCACGATAGTGGGCTCGGTGTTTTTGGTTTTCCAAATATTGTTCTTTGGCATAAGAATGTATGGAAAGTTCTTCGTAGCTCACAAATTCGGTTGGGATGATGGTAATTTGAATAACTGTTCTTTGATTGCGGATCAATGCTGGCATTTAGCAACTTGTTCAGTCGGATTTCTCTTGACGTCATTTCAATACATTCTGAGTGTGATCAAGTAACTCCTTTCTCGAAAAATGGCTGATATATTTGACAGGAGTGAAAAGTGGGTATACTGGTTACCATGATTGGGATAGGAATGCTCGCAAGTTCGCAGTTCTTCATCGTAAGTTGATCCAATTATGAATTTCTGAACCGTATCTAACATATACTTCACTTAGATTCAACTACTACAGATGTTTGCAGTCGCCATCGGGCTGGCCTTTATCAAATTAACCTTTTTTCTCTGGTACTGGCAACTTTTTAAACCACTAAAATGGGCACGATATGCCATCTGGTTTAGTGCCATAATGAGCTCTGTCGCATACATCGTCATAGTCATCCTTACATTTATTTTTGCCGTTCCTCGACCAGGAGAAACTTTTATTGAACACTTGACTTGGCAGGCAAATGAGCAAGAGACCAAAATTGGAATTCTGCCAGGTTCGGTCTCGGTATTCTTCGATTTTTACATACTGGTATTGCCTCTTGGTGGAATAATGACTTTGCGACTCAGCTTCGGAAAGAATATTGGAGTTAGCTTAGTCTTTCTAGCTGGCTTTTTGTAAGAACGACATTAGGAATTCAAATCCCGACAAAATCCAAGTCAGCTACAGCATCCAGCAACAAGAACCTCGATTTCAGAAACGAGATTCCAGTGGCCATCGGTAGATAATTTGGAAGAGTTTGAAATGGAATGCATGGTGGGACGAATGAAGCAAAACATGTAGTTAACTCTCAAATGCTGCAACTATAGTGTTTTTATGTGGAGTAAATCTATCATCTTACTCGCAACCGCAACTACTTGTTAGAAAGAGCCTATCCATTGACTATTACAAAAGTACCCCGGAATTCGAAGTTTTCTTCTCGCTTTTTGCAATCTATCTCAAGATCATTTGCCCTTTCAGTGGACAGCCTTTGGTGGGGTAACCTGTACGTGAAATGGACGTGTTCCGTAGGATTTCACAAGATTTCTTACTCCCGTCTTGGGTGGCACCTTTACGCAAAATGTAACTCGGAGGTGGTGCTTTTGGATGTGAGTTGAAGGGATGCTACACACCTGGAATTATGCTGACCAAGTGTAGAAACGTTCCAATTGGCCTGACTGCACTAGTATACTTCTTTTGATATTTCTCAAAATGAAAGAAACGGAAGAACAAAAACAATCCAGAACTGTGCCTTTTATTAATTCGACTCAAACAGCTCGAACCTCTGGGGGCTGTACTCATCGTCGTATCGATTTATTGTTTGTTTCTAGCTTTACAATGGGGTGGACAATCATTGCCATGGAATTCTTCCGAGGTCATTGGTCTTTTCGTGGGGTTTGGATTGCTGTTTGCACTTTTTTGGCTTACACAATAGTATATGGGGGGAAATGCAACAATGCCATTGAGAGTGCTCAGACAACGTTCGATTTTCTCTGGATCTTTATTTTTGTTCTTCATGGGAATGCCAACATACGTGGTAAGTTTTGCTTCATATCCCACTCCTAGGACGTCTACTCACCCATTCTAGTATGGATACTATCTTCCCATTTATTTCCAATCTATCAAGGGGTCCACGGCGACGAAGAGTGGCCTTCAATATATGGCCTTGGCCGTGCCAAATATTATCGTTGTTATTCTTTCGGGTGCAGCTGCAACACGATGGGGATACTACGTATGAACCCCCCCCCCATGACCGAACATATTGCAAGGGCACTTACTCATCGGTATTTTAGGTTCCTTGTATGCTAATAGGGACAGCGGTAAGTATTATTGGGTCCGGACTTATTGCTATGCTGGACGTGGACACTTCCACAGTTCATTGGGCCGCTTTCCTAGCAATTTGTGGAGCAGGGACTGGTCTTGGAATAAACCTCCCTTACACAGCGGTGCAAGTGGTATTGAGGTATGTGTCCCTCCTCTTCCCAATACGACAATCGCTAAAAATTATCTAGTGCTGAAGATGCACCAACTGGCAATGGTAAGTAGTGCACCGAATTTTCGAACTTTACCTAATATAGACCTACAGCAATATCGCAGTTTTCCTTCAACTTGGAGTGTATGTAGTAGCCCTTTTTCCAAAGTAAGAAAAACGCTAATCGACGAATTAGGGCAACGAGTGTCTCCGTCGCTCAGTCAATTTTCTTGAACAAGCTGGTGGAGGTAGTCCCAGAACTGAAACCAGAGATACCTCCCAGTGTTGTTGCATCTGCCGGTGCTTATAACGTCCCCGGGCTCACTCAGTCGCCAAAGGTTTTATGGTTGTTGCGGAAGTGCTACTCCATTGCTCTTCACGATGTTATGGTTTTTGCCTGAGCAGCCTCCGCAGTTGGCCTGGTCTTTGCATGTGGCATGGAACATTTGAGCATCAAAACAGCCGCAGAAAAGGAGATTGTGGAAACCGAAAATGAAAAAGTGACTGAGGGGAGGGAAGGTTCTGCGTGAAAATTGGAAAACGTATGCGCCAAAGCAAAAGCTAACTGGGTTATAGATAGGTAGTCTGAAAAGTTCCAGGACGGTAGATGAAATTTCTTCTTTTCGCGGATATATCTGTAGATATAATTGTAATAACAATTGAGATTTGTCGCTCAATTTGTATACTCACCTTTTTCCACATTATAAACAGAGCCGGAATTAGACAATGAGAGAATGTTTGGCGGGTTCTATCAAAACTTTGTGGGTTCTTCAAAAAGGGGAATGGGAACAATCGTCAGAGGTTGGCTTACTTGATGATTGTTTCACTTGACCGCGACCTTCTTTTTGGCCCCCAATTTTGGTATAGCTTACTCGCCATTTGATGGCTTACTCGTCTCCAAATACATTATTTTGGGTCGCTTGTTACTTCCTGGCTTACTGGATCCTCTCCAAATATAAATAATTTTTGGAGATTGTGGATGATTACAATTCAACGGTAATAGCACCTCTATTTTTTCCTTTCCCAGCAACAGCAGCATTAACCATAATCGTCTTCCTCCCCTCCCTCTCATCCCTCCTCCCAAACACAAACCCCAAAACCCTCTCCCAAACACCTCCATCCTTCCCACTGCCCAAAAATCTCGCCTCCCTGTATTTTTGTTCCCCACTCCAATTCACAATCTCCCTCCCCCTACTCTGATGAATATGCCCAAAAACAACCAGTTTCGGCTTCACACGCCACAACTCCCCCAACAAAAACCTACACCCCTTCCCCCCATCATCAAGATGCATAGCTAGCGGTCCATGGGTCATCACAATATCAACATCCTTCGGTATCTTCCCACTCCAAATATCAATCCACGGTTTATAACGAAAAGCACCATCATTATCTTTAGGTGTCATCGGAGAACCCCATATTTTTAACCTTTGTCCTTTTATGGTGATGGTGGAACTGGTTTCTTGGAGATAGGTGATGTTCCCCCAATCTAGGTCCTTTGCGCTTTTCCCTGGAGCGTTGAGGTTTCGTTCTGGATGTGTGAGAACGTAGTTTGAGTCGAGGATTTTATCGTGGTTTCCTGTGATGACGAATTTATGGGGTTGAGGTTGGGAGGCGAGCCATGTGAGTTGAGTTTGTAATTCTTCGAATGTTCCGCGGTCTGAAAGATCTCCGGTGTGAAGAAGGATATCTCCGGGTGGAATTGGAGGTTGAGCGTTGTGAGTATCTGAAATAAAAAGTACTTTAATGAGCCGTTTTGGGTTCTTTCCAGAACCTTTCTTGGGAGATTTGGATTTCCCCTTCTTTCTTGGGGAAGGCTTTGGCATATTCAACTGGTGATGACTCTTGATTCTCAAAGGATCTGTTCCATGGTATTCTGCTATACGAGAAATTGCGCAAGTAGACGTCTAATTGGGAAATTTCCATCTATTTAGATAATAGACTAATCAATTCCGCTATCATTTTTACTAGTCTATTTAGTGAATTAGACTAAGAAAAGTGTAAATACAAAAATGAAGCTATTCTCAACCTACTTTTTCGCCTTACAACCAGCCCCAGGTCTGGGGGGGGGGGGGGGGGGG
>JAPZOX010001052.1:0-17863 GCA_037952655.1 Hymenoscyphus sp. LP001
GATTGATTTATTCATACTCGGTTCCAGCCGCCCGCCGTAGGGCGGCTATGCCGGATTGGTCCAGCTTCGGCGCAGCTGCCGAAGTACGCTAACCGCATTTGACAAGCGTACTTCACTTCATCACTATAGAGTGACCAGCAACCTCCTCCACTAAACGGTCTGGCTTCTAAGTCTGGAGTACGCAATAACCTGTCTGGCGATATTGCGTCGTTCTTGATCTGACAATGTGGCCCAGCATTCTTCGAGTGTTTCGCCATCGATACGGTGCATTTCCAACTGCTGAAAGTCCTTTGTAGCACTGTAGCTGAATACACGGTGGTTAAGCTGATCACCTAGACTCATGAGATCAATATCACAACCCAGCCAGATGGCATTGAGAAGACATTGCAAAATAGGGTGTTGACCCGGATGTGAAATACTGGGCATGTGTCAGGCCGACAAAAACGACGTGCTAATATTAGCCCGATCCCAATCAGGCAGCACACAATTTGGCACTTCATCTGCTTCTAGTTCGGGACTAGCGCTCTGTATCTAACCCAGAATGAGGTGAATCCAACCTGGAAGAATGATGTGAACTAATGCTCCTTATTTTCACCTTGAACAATGCCTCACGACGTCGAAGCATTACTATCTGAACTTGAATCCCTTCGTAAGAAAATCAGGATTTTTGAACAGCATCACAAATGCTGCTCAATTGTTCTACCGCCCGTTGACGATGAGTCTGGTACTGAACTTCAAATTATCCCCTTTTCCCCCTCGTCTACGAATTCGAAGCCGCACGACGCAATCCCAAGATGGAGAGGGATTGCAGACGAGATCCTTCAGGATGCGCTATCTCCAGAGCAATGGATTGAGCGAAGAAGAGATCTTGGGCTGGCCACAACCGAAGGAGCTACCTGGCTCACTGCCACGATCTTGGGAGTTCCAACACAGGTTTTCGGACAACGGACCGGCCAACGTGCTGATGGGGTCATGGTATCAGCGCAGATATACGCAAGAAGCACGAGAGCAGCTCAGGGATATTCGGATGTATTCTATCAGATACAATGCTTCATGGAGCTTGTGCTTGTCTCCCTTTGTGCCGTTCTGGAAACCCTTGGTTATCCTGAGGGCGAAATTAACGAGACAATGAGGATATGTCTGAGTAATTCAGAGGATATCAACCTCAGGCGACTGCGGCGTGGTGCATTGTGGGTCAACCGCATAATCGCAAAGATGTGCGAGGCAGGTGTTGGTGGTAATGGGACCGATTTATTCTTCATCTGTACGTATGCTCAAAGCATTTGGTTAATGGCAGAAGCTCACCTATTGTAGATGGTGTTTCTACCTCGAAGTATAGCGTCCTCGCTGACAACACTGATTCCCGTAAGCATTTCCTCGAAATCTTGTTAGGGGAGGGGTCGGATCTTCCACGGGATGATTCGCAAAAGGAAGTGCCAACCTTCTTCATTCCCGCCTACATTAAAGCTCTGCTTGGAGATGGAGTAACGTATGACTGATCTCTTAATACAGATGCCCATATGCTGATAGTCTTAGGCTATCTCAAATCTGTGACGCTCTTTGTTACGGCAGCAAATATGTTACGGAGAGTACTGCAAAACTATGCGAACGGTACCGCGATCTCGCATGGGCAGGTGGCTCAGTACCTCTAGTCATCCTCTCACAGGAGCCCTCACAGGGGAGCAAGAAACGAAAGCGAGCTTCGTGTAGCACTGCGGCTGCTCAAAAACGAAGGAGAAAGTTGAACAATACTACAAATGTGACAAGGCTAGCAACCAGTATCGAGCAAGGCTGCCAGGAGGTTGTTGCATCTCGACACCAGCATCACCGGCCTTTTTTGGATAATGAATCAGGGGGCAGTACAATGGATCATTCATCTCACCGTAAAGTAGTCCCCAATCCCAAGTCTGCGTGGAAGTTCTGACATAATTTAGAGGATCCCTTCAGACATCATATAGATCAGACTAAAATGGAACCCCGCGACTATGGGGACAACACCAACTCGATAGATGTTCTGTTGAATGCCGCAGAGCACATTGCGGGTTCAGTGTCATGTCAGCAATTACCATTGGTCGAAAGTTCGTCAATTGCGGATCAAATAAACCCGACTCTACTACAATCACCAGAAGGGAACCATCTATTCCTCGGCGGGGATGCTACCTTCAGTGGCCAGCCACTATTTTGGTGCGATGGGAGGGATCCTTTGGACTGTAGCCAGCCACTTTTTTGGACGGATGGAGGAGATCCTGTCTTCGGTCCAGAATCTGGGATATTCCATTCGGTTACTCAAATTCAAAGCTCTGTATAGTAGGCTGGGGAGGAAATGTTGCATTGAACAACATCACTACACAATGTCATGCAAGCTTTCTCAACCTAGATCCATCAACAATTCATCATTTGTCCTTCCCTATACAGAGCATGACACAAACAATTTTAGTCTGGTCCGCAATCCTTATTGAACATCTTCCAGCTATCATAAACTCGAAATTTATCGTAAATGTGAAAGTTGTCTGCCGTTGACCCTGTGGATCCGTTGGATCGCTAACGGTTGCGATAGGGGAGCCAGATATGATGACGGGAATCAACACGATGCAATCATCCTTGCCCACTTCCTTGTAAAATTTCGACCAACCTTCCTGTAACACCAGTAGTTGCATAAAGCGTGCAAGGTAAAGTGTCTTGCCTGCTCGAGTGATGATTGTTTGGACGATGTCGGTAATCTGCAAGGCGTCAATAGATTAGCGTAGGTCTTGAAGCAAAGGATTGGTCAATACCTCGGGCCGAACAAACTCCTTTATGAATGCCTCCCTGACCGCAGACAGTGCTTTGGGCTCGCAGTTCACCGGTCGCGAACCTGTTCCTACAGGAATAGACTCAATGCTAAAATTGGGTAGGAGACCTCCGATTAGATCCTGAACTTTGTCACCAGACTGTGCCGCTTGTACCAGGTCTAAACAATCGGTAGCATCGTGTGGGCTCATTGTAGCACTGCGTATTGTTGATATTTTCGGGGTGTAGAGGGGTTGTTCGAGGACGTACGGTGGCGCTATCGTGCTTCCCCTAGTTGAAAATAGGTTGGAAACCCAGCCTACATTAGTAGATATGCTCGAGCGGATTATATTGAGAATGGAGGTAGTCGTGTAGCTCTCTGGTCCAGAAGTATGATTTGGGAATGTTAACCAAAAAGAGGCCCCAATGTTCGTTTTCGTAGTTCGGAAGGCGAAACTTCGGCGGGGTAAATTTTAAGCCGCACCCCATTCATGTGATGTTGCACTCTATGTCGACGCCTTGAGCGTTTTAAGTGAAAGATGTCATTAGGTTTTAGCCGCATTGCCGCAAGATCTAATTAACAATCTTGACACATTAATCTTGACAACACAACTTTTCGTTAAGGTTCTCAGCTTCACGTAAGCTTGGGATTTTCCACACATGCAATGCCAGCTATGTTGGTTAGGTTGAGAGGGTTCTCCCTGAATCATCGGATGACTTTGGTCTCCGGTTAAACATTAGCATATAAACCTATACGGAATTACCCTATTTTCCCTACGGCCTAGCCTATCCCTACTGTGAGGTAACCTTCAGAACTGATATCCCACATGGCTACGACTCTGATGCATGCTGATATTTGTATGCAGCCACATCCGGAAGCTATCATCGCTTTTTTTGACTACTAATGTAGAAACATGTATGCGCAGGAATGTGTTTTCTTCCTCCTTTATAGTGTCGGCAATTCCCCTGAGTGACACATATTAAAGTTATCCTTTAAAACAATTACTTCAACCTTCACGCGCTATTATGGCGGAAATCTACAACACTGACCGTTTTGCGGAACTCTACGCTGCGTCCCAAGCTCCCCCTGTAGAAAATCTTGGTCTTGCAGCGAGAAGCATTGCGGCGATTTTTCACTAAAACAACCTTCCTGCCGCTTTTTTAGGTGGATGGGCAATTTATCTACGAGGTAGTGGAAGATCGACTAATGACGTGGATATAACTGTCAAATGTACTATGCCACTCTTGATTCAAGTCTTGAGATTACAGCCACAGTAAGTTTTAACAGAAATCTTCACATGATTTACGATTAACTAATACACAAGCTTGAGCATTCCTCAACAACATGGAGCTACCTCTGTCTAAATATTTGTCTAAACAGGTGGAAGCTGGAATGTGGGCTATGCCTCTATCCCAATAAGTGTAGACATTATTATTCATGGTAAGTTGAAAATCCCTGGAATGACACTATTTGTATTCTTTTTGCTAAAAGTCGAAGGCAATCTTGGCGCGCCTGCAAATATTCCGTCCGGAACCGAATCCATCATTCCTATCCCCACGACCCAAGGGACTGGCGCTGTCCGAGTAATCGATTTCCGGCATCAGTTCACTGCCAAGCTCTCAGCCTACTATGGCCGGCAGTCCGAAAATGACTACAACGATATCGTTTTTTTATTTCCGAACAATACTGACGCTATATTCGGTTTCAGTCATCAACTTGATCGTGACCATCGGAAATATTTTGCTGATGTCTACGCCTATAAGAATTCAGACACGGGCTGGATAAATTATATTAGACAGATACTACAATTGTGATGGAATCGGGGTATTGACTTTCTTTGGTTATTCAGAGCAGGGTGGAGATATATGAGGGCGTAGTAACAATGAATGGACTATTTTTTACCGTGTTTGAATCACCGACCTTGTATTCTACTCCACGCTATACTCAACTATTTCAAGCCGCATCTCGGTCCTTCAACCATGGATCCTCACTACCACGAAGACGAAACCTCGTTGTAAACTGACCTGGTGGGCATTTAAAGCCGAGTCGTTTCTCCTTGCCTCGTACAGCTGTTTCCCAAGTCTCCCGCCGGCTTACCACCCTAGTCTCGACCAAATAGAACATGTTCCACGAGTCAGGTTGAGCACGCATTGTATCATTTTTCCATTTTATCTAATTGGCATCAATTGTACCAACAAGGTCAAGGTTCCTCTCGCCCTAATCTTCCGAAACATCGCTACCATCGATAACGTTGTTTAAGGCCACCATGTCATGTGTATCAATCAGGCTCTGGATAAAGAAGTCGAGTTTTGGATAAGGGATACCTTTCTGACTCCTTACAAAGTTCGAAGGTTCGCATTCGAAGTGATAATCTTCCGACGGAAGAAGTTGAAAGAAGAGATTGACCCCATTATATCTGAACCGCGGGTATACATGCGCGAGAGACCTGGGTTGAATGATGTATGGAGGAGCAATTATGTAGGTATCGGTATAGGGGGGGGATTTAAGAAGGACGGATGCACCGAGAAGTTGAGAGGTTCGTATTCCGATATGCCAATCCTAGTGTTCAGATCTGTTAGTGTCTTTTCATAAAACAGTGACAAAAGAGTGACCTGACTCACACCTCGAGTTCTATTCGCACCATAGTAGATCAAAGCCGAAGTTCCTACTAGACAGCATGGGATTCCATTGTCCTTAAGAATTTGGACTACTTGGAGTATCTCAAGAGTCCCATGCCCACCACACGACGCCTGTTTTTCAATATGAGATGGGGTCAACGTAGATTCCATTCTTCAAGATAAAGATGATGGAAAATGTGATGGATGAGATGATGGAAACTGTGATGGATGAGAAGATGGTACGAAAGAGGTTCTAAACATTGGGTTTGCGCTCAGAGAGTATGTGTAATGAAGAAGAGTATGTGGTGGTGGAGGGATTAAATAGTACTGGAAAATGGCTCACCGCCTTAGGCCCCTGTCGTTCCCTCAATTTGGAGCAATGGCAATAGATTCTCTCCGTATATAGCCTAGTGCGTTTACTCCGTACAACGTGGCCCCATAAAACTATTATATATCCTCTCTCAGAGAGCCAGCCTTATCAACCGTCAGAATTCTCCGTTCTAACAGATTATCCGGCATGGATTTCTTCACAATATCTCGGGTGAAGATACTGACATAGCGTTGGTTACTTGCTGTCAACAATATATTTCCAGTGAGCAATGCGCTTTGGCAGGAAATAATTCGTGGCCCCACCACTTTCAAGTCTGGCAAGACACAAATTCTTCCCGAAAAGTCGCAAAGATCTACGAAAAAAACTGATCAGGCTATGGGTGAGCTAAACACCTTATTGAAAGGCCACCTAATATTTGCACACTTGTCGAATGGAAACCCATTTACAAGCTTATTTCAAAACCCTAAATTACCCAGGCTCCTTCTAACTGAGCGACGATTATTCTTGTTCGTAATCTTGAGCGGCATCTTCCTATAATAACACTTCGAAAGCGCATTTGCACAGATGCCTAGCACATCAGATAGTCTCAACCTACGAAAAGAGGCTACTTGTTACGGAATCAAGTGCAAGTACGTGGACAGCTGCGGCTTGGTTGAACTGATTGATTACAAGGAGAGAAGAGATTCTTAAGGAGATCTCTCTTTTACGTTGGTTGAGAAACTGGTCTATGCTGGTTCATCTATAGTTGTGAATAGCTTTATAAAGGTA
Source organism: Hymenoscyphus sp. LP001 (assembly GCA_037952655.1). NCBI lineage: Eukaryota > Fungi > Ascomycota > Leotiomycetes > Helotiales > Helotiaceae > Hymenoscyphus > Hymenoscyphus sp. LP001. The sequence continues at coordinate 6,488 of JAPZOX010001052.1, forward strand.
TTCAAATCACCTGATCTCACTCCTTGACAATTACTCACTTACATCTTTACCCCCCTTCAAAATGACTATACTTCAATTCTGTAAGTTGATTCGATTCTTGACCGTAACAAACCCCTAATGCTTCACATTTACTCAAGGACAAACATACTACCTTCTCAACCATAAGCACGATTCAGACGTCTTCTAATACGTCTGGCACTGCGGAAGGGTATTTTCCTAACAGGATGTGGCTCGTGAAATTAAATACTCCTTTCTACCTCTAGTGATGCTGGAGTAAATTGCTAAATTAAACTGTATAGCTTTTCTAGAGTAAAGCCAGTTGCGGACATAGCAAATAAAAAGTCGTCCTATGAAACTTCACTAGGGAAATTTGTTTGTAAAGGATTGAAAAATAAAGTCTTGAAAACCTTGAACCCTCGATTCTTAACTTAGAAGAGTGGTTTTGCCTCTATATTAGTATCTAATAGGTCCCTTTCCTTAGTTGGATTAGTATCTACCGAGGGTGTATTCGTAGTATTACGTGTTTTTGGCTTTACTTTTAGAGCAGATAGGGTGGACCTGGTTTCCGGGGTTAATAACTAGAGCTCTAATCTTAAAAAGGATTCTTCTAGGGTAGGGACAGGTTTGGTAGTATGTTTCGACTAAATAGGCTTAACCTACTTAGGTGTTCGTTCTAACTAGTGAGTATGTTTAAATAAATGACTTATAATTTGTTAGAGGGATTAGCCTATTCGGCGCTGAACATATTTATCTATAGCATTCTAAAATAAATTAAGATTAGTTTCTGCCCTCCGTATTTAAGTTACGTTTTCTTTGGTTCTTCGCCTATCTGAAGGATACGAAAATCGACCAACGACTAGGCCACCTAGGGTACTAAATGTTACGCCTATAATAGCAGGAATAATCTATTACGTGGGCATTAATTGTCAGGTTAATTCTGTCATAACCTTATCCTTGTAAGGCAACCCTTCATGTTCGAGTGCTGCCGCCTACGGTTGATATATGTCGAGTTCGTGCCGAATTCCCGTAACCAGTCCTAGATTAGAGAAGACTTAGGATACCTAAGATAACATCGAAGACAGACTGGCAGCACCGCTTTAAGCTATGTACTCTATCTTATCAACGATATTAGGTAATCCTAAGAGAAATAGCTATTGTTTATCCTAGAGTTAAGTAAATAACTATATAAAGAGTATTAGCGCCGACTTGCTTTATATACGAATTATCGTAGACCTAGGAACATAAGGCTAATGTACGAACTATGAACGTATAGGAGGAGATGCAACTAGACTATGCTAAAGAACATAAATAGGGCGGTCCTTTATATAGTCTAGTAACTACTCTAGGAGGACTAATATTTTTAGATACTTGACCGGCAACTTTTCTCTAGGTTTAATATCCTTATAGTATTTCACCTAGAGTAGTATAAGTTCGCCTAGGACCTTCGCTATTTAATCCTATACTACTAGAGACCAGTATACATCGGTTACCACGTTCCTAATAACCCGGTCCTAAAATATAGATTGACTTAAAACGGGGTGCTAGTGTCTATTTATGTCTAAAAGTTACTCTTAATAATGCTCGCCCTATTCTTTGAGGAAGTTAGCAAAGTATCCCGGATCTTCGCGTATACTATGAATGTGGTCCTCGGCGCTAGAGCGTCTGGCAGCGGCAATTAGCCTAAGGCGACGGAAGTCAACATAAGCGGGTAGACGATAGAGGGCTTCAGTGGCTACGGAGGTAATAAGACTATATTCGGCACTGTCTACCAGTAATAGGGGCTCTGGTTTAATTGGTGCCGCGAGCAATGTATCCGAGTTAAAGTCGTGTAGTATCTCGCGACAGCAGGCTATAAGGAAGCCGAGTATACGTTACTGAATTTCTAGAATCATTAGTCCTTCTCCTAGTAGATGTGCAATTTGTGTTATCATCGTATTACAAGCTTCATCATCGTTATCCTAGGAGACTACTCGACCGTAAGTCTCTACACTCTCTCCTAGGAGATACATAGTATAGTCGTTAAGAAATGGTGGATATATAGTATAACTGATGCGACCAATCCTCGTCGCCTTAAAGTCCGCGTAGGCGAACATGTGTAGGGGGTTGCGGCCTCGGCTGTTAAGCATCAGTAGCAGGGTCTTGCCTTAGACTAGATCCTCGATATTGATATATAGCTATATGTACTAATCTCGATATTCTCTTCTTAATCCCTTAGACCGTATCTTAGATCCCTCGCAGTATAGAGCCTCGAAATCGGGTCGATACATGGTTGCCATGTTGGGCCACGCTTTAGTGACGATAGTCGTACGGTGTCTCTTCGTCTTCTTCACCCATCGTTTCTGCAGAGTCTCTTCGTGTCGTCCTAATATATCTGTGAGGGTTAACCAGTTAGATAGCAGATCTGTCGATCGTTCTCGAGCTTCTAGGGTAGCTTCCTTTACAGTGGGGGTAGAGGAGGGAATAGGTAGACCCAAATCACGAAAGTCCTCCCGGGAAGGGTTCGAGTAGAAATCAGTTACTATTTCTATAAGTTCCGTGTTTGCTTGATAAAAGAGGCTCTACTCACCGTTCATGACGAGCGACGATAGCAGAATTGTGCCCTGCTACTCATTTGAGTTTGGTTGTTGGTGGGTTCGTTTGTCGCTCGTTGTTGGCCAGGGGAGAGCGAGCTTGGGCCTCGGCTGGACCTCGGGGAATTCGCAGACCATCAGCCCCTTCCCGCCGCTATGCCGTCCTCCCGCCCCACTACTGGCAGCATATCGAGCGGCACATTGCGCAATCTCAGGTGTCCGTGCCAAACACAACAATCAATAGGACAATTTGCTGATTTGATATCATTTACGTCATTGGCTTTGAATTGAACGATCAAAAGGTGTTTCCCATTCTATGCAAATACCTGCGGGCACTTATAAAGGTATACGTATCTTTCCTCGTTAGCAGATGTGCCAGTCTTATATAGAACTTCATACTCTGTGCCAACTTGCTAGCCGTCGCTCTGTCCCGCTAAATATATCACATGACTATAGACGAAAGGAAATACATGGATCGCTTGGTCACTCCAAGGATCAGGATCTCCATTTGCTATAAACTCTCTAGATTTCCTGTCCCGTCAGAACGCCGTCTGGATTTACTCTTCACGTCTATACACGTGACTCATGATATGCAGGACCTTGACACAAGAAAGCGCAATGTCATGTGATAGCGCGCTAAATTAGTGTTCCTGCCTTTTGCGGGGAAACGATTGAATCCTTTCCTTCGCCCTTCCACCTCCGACGTACCTCGGGGTCTTGTCACAGCCCTTCAAAGGTTTGCGCGTTCAATCCAATGTCTGCTGGGCGCGTGAACTAACCTCTTCTAGTGATGCACCCTCGCGCATCGAATCGCTTTCCGATACCAAGCGCTCGACTGCCTTCGTGGTCAACCTGTACGGCCGCAATCAAGATATTCCCTTAAGTCAGAAGCGTCAACCTTATCTCCCTTGATAGACAAATACTAACACCACCGCAGATACAGTTTCGGTTCCTCCCAACCCCTCTCCTACGATGTATTTTGAAGCCGTCCATTCCGAATATGCCCAAGGACGCGTGTACTGGCTGGTCATTCACCTCCAGAAAGTCGCTCTACCATTCGCCACCAGTCCCACGATGATACAACGTGTCCAACCCGACGACAATGTTGATCTCGTTGTCGACCTTCACACGCCCGGTATAATTGTTACAATGGCAACTGGAAAGGCTATAACCGTTGAGGTGTAGAATCTGAGTTTCAAGCTAGATTGTACGCGGGGGGTCAAGCTGGTGGAGGTCCCGGCTCTGCGATTCCAGCTCCAGGTGGTCATAAAGAAGCTGGAGGAGCATGAGTTCACAGTTCAGGTCAAAGTTGGGACGGACGAGGTATGCAATATATAGCCTAGCCCACCTCCTTGATCGATGCTAATGGAGGGCTAGAATGATACACTAGCCGTGCGTGAAGTCATGGACTTGATCTGCACGGGAGTCGACGCTATTGAGACACGTTATCCTGAGGACGAAAGAGAGAGTCTTGACAGCCACGAAGAACTCAAGATGCTTGCCCTGCTTCCGGCCTTGTTTGATCGTTATTCAGTAACGTGTAAAAGAACGACTCAGCAAGAAGCAGTAGATACCTGGTGCCGCCGCATCCAAGAAAACGACCAGAAACGAAACATTGCCTTCAACGGCTGGACCATTCCGCTCCCTCTCTCCGAAGATTGTTGTGAAATACTTAAGTCAGGAATCCGGAAGGGTGAGATTGAGATCAAGGAGCAAGGAACTCCAACTCAAATTTATGAGATGAGGCTGAGTAGGCTCCGGGCTCGACAACAATTGAGAGAAAGCGTATTAGAGGGGTAAGCATGGATTTGGAAGGAGACAGGAGCGAAATTGACTTTTAAGTTGCCGTCGACACTGCAGCTTGCAACTTAACAATAGATAGAAACCGGTTAGTGCTTCTGATATTTGATCCTTTGTAGCCTTGCTAATGTTTTTTTTCTAGATACGAATGCCTGATTATGTCGTTACGGAGGTGATGAGATTAGATAATACGTGGATGGGTGGATGATATGTTCATTAATGGCTGGGAAATGGTGTAAGTCTTTATCTTTTTTCGAGTACTAATGTAACTGTGATATTGATTCTAAAGCAGGCGTCGCTCATAGGAACAGCTGCATTCTTCGTTAGCTGTCAAAGATTTTACGGCCATGTTCCCTTGACTTGTTATAACACGACCTCTGCAACAAAAGTTTCGTTTCACTTCGGTTTCTTTCAAGTGTACAAGTATAGCTTTTCCCTCTGGCTTCTTCTTTCGGCGTTTTCGTTTTTGAGCTCAACAATAATGGTAAAAGGCTTAAGAATATTCAGACGTTTGCTCGGTATATATATTCCCCAGTCAATTTCGACGGTTTACTGGATTTTCATAGACTTGTTTGTTACTTTGGGCCTTGAGAGTTTTAGTGAGAAGATGATCTCGTATCTTCGACTTGCAATTTCCCTCCAAATATTCTTCCACGACTCGGTAATGACTAACACTCTCCTCTTTTTTCTCGACTTCGACAACATTTTCTACAAAATTCACTCGCAAATCACAATTCTCATCGACTTTCGCAATCTACTTAACGACCTGGGCCTGGTAAGAGGAATCAGACTCTTGGAGTTATGGAGGGACGGGAATTTGAAACTGGGAGGTAATTTTTCTCTGTTGGTTTGGGTCAGGTTTATTTGTCGAGAGAAGGGGAAGTGAGGAGGACTATGGAAGCGGAAAGTGGTCGTCATCAGTGTACGCTACAGGAAAGGCCAACAGTTATTGTGGACCCAGCACAACATATAGCTATATGGGCTCATCAACATTCAAATCTTAGGTTAGAAGTAATCCTCTGATCCACCACCAACTGGGAGAGCACCTCTTCCCAGACAAGCATGAGTAGCAGGTATTCTTTCTGTTGAGTTGAGAGGGTATTGGGTACTGAAGGTCATGGAGAATTGATTGATTTGTGTAGTGGTCTATATATAAGGAGTGAATGCTGTACGCTTTCAAAGAATATATTGTCAACGAAACTCTAAAGAGTTCTAGAGGAACAAAGCTACTTAACAGAGATCCCATATCTCTATATTCCGTATTCCATTATATTTCTATATTTCCACATTTAATCACATTTCACATCTCCAAATTCCGCATTCCGCATTCCATCTCATTCATCCACTTGGATCTATCCCTCACAACATCCTACAATCTACCCTACCCCACCTAGGTCTGCACAACGAATAAATCCATAATGCAGTTGACCCGGGATAATTGAACGTTTGATTGGAGGTACTAACCCATTGACGACATCGTATGACGCAGCACTCGTTGGTGACCACAAGGCTAATAATTATTTTTCAGCGTTACAGTGGGCCAGAATAAACTGTTATTTGCTCATTGAGTCATATACATAAACGGGACTATTTGTAGATATATTATATGGTAAACCAGCTTTGAATTAAAGGTTTCCTATCTAATACCCGAATCCGCGGCGGCTCGTAAAGCATTTCCTTTAACCATGTCACCCGTCGATTGCCCTTAGGGATATCAAGCGCCGCTTTTCTCGGATTACATTGATCTTGGTAAACCACTAACTAAACGATGGGTGTTTGTAAATGATAATGATGACCATCAAATATGAACACCCCGACGATAAAAGGATTATAATACGAGAACGCTCTAAGACAATCAAGAGGTGGTGTCCTAATTGCAAGACAACAGCGATAGGGCCACTGTATGCGCCGTGATTGAATAACTGGCTCACATGGCTATAAGGGCTTGTAATCTACACTTGTTTTTGTTACTTTATTTTATTCGAAAGATACGTAGTTATCCTATAGTTCTTCAAGCTAGGAGAATGCAAATGCAAAATAGATCTTCGTTATTAGGGTCAGAGTGAGTTGCCACGGTAGTTATCTCGGTCAACCGCTCTTTTTCAACACTCATATAACCACATATCGCAATTTAGATCGAATACCACGCTGCTTCTCTGGCTCGCCTCTATCCCGAGTATCAGGCAGTCCAGTAGCCTGCCGACCTCGTTTCTGGGGCTACTTCCTACTTCCGGTCCTAGTATTAACTTCCGCTATGAATGTATCCACTAGTCCGTAAGCCTCGCTTGACCCTTTCTTACTAACAGCTCTTCCGATGCTCCCTAGTCTACATACCTTGGCTCCCGGAGTTTAATGCCGTGTACAACTTGCACATAACGCTTGAAATGGTTCACGTTATTAAGAACAAGACCCTGAGACTTGTATATAGGATGCTTGCAGTTAAACCTCTTTTATATTAAGCGATTTTTTAAATAAAGATTTTCTATATAGTCTATTATATATAAGATACGACCGAAAGTACGTAGCTGTTGTTAATATAAAAGCCGCTCGTTTCTAATATAAAATATATATTAGGTTTTACTATAGACGACGGGGAAAATATCTAGCTCTGGATAGGGTAAAGCAGGAGAAGAAGACTCTTCTTTAAGACAAGGTTCACATGTTAGGGCTGACGGCGGCCTCTGAATTTGTAACTCTTGTTTTCTAGCGAGCACGACTATAAGATTAATAACAAGGATCTTCTGAGCAACAATTTCTTAAGGACCAAGCTCTTTAGAGAGGTTGTAAAGAACTTCCTATAATCGCGTCCGTTCGCTAAGCTAATATATAACTATAGGCTTGACATTATCTTAATCCTTTTCTAGTATAAGCTAGTTATATTGCCTTTTAAGTTGCCTCTTTATCATCTTATTATGAATATAAAAGAAGTAGTCTTTTCTATACTTAACCTTGATCTCCCTTTTCAAGCTCTTCTTTAAATTTATAAGTTGCTTTATAAGGTCTTAGTATTCTTTTCTTATCTCTGCTAGGGCCTTTTTAATAAACTTATATCTCCCTTTAATATTTATATATAGCTTATCGTATTATTGCTTAAGGTTGACGATATCTAGATCTACTATATAAAATTGCTTTATAGCTTCCTCTAGTACTCCTTTTAGGGCGCCTAGGTTATATTGAATACTTATATGTATAAAAGCACGGGTTAACCCATCGTTAGAGACGTTGCTCTTAAGGAAGGCGTCCTATATATTAAATCGAACAAGCTAATCTCGATAGGCCGCGCCGAATACCCTGGTAGAGGGGTCGTACCTTAGGACTTAGTTATGTACAGAATCGGAAGCAGTACCTAGAAGGAGTCGTTAGCTAATAGAAGTGGATAAAGTCAACTCGCTTTATATACTATTAACTGTATTTATAGTACCACGGCGGAAGCAGTAGCTCGTCAGCTTGTCTTCGAACCTAGCGTCTCGTCCTAGGCGATTAAGGTAAAAGGCGTACATCGGGTAAGTCATTAGCTCGGTCTTCGACTTCACCCAACTATTATTAACATCCTATATAGACCTATAGAACACCGGTTACTTAAGCTATTCTTCCTTTTAATACACCTTGATCGCACTTATGCCCTAGCTAGGCAGGTCTATGGTATAGAAGGGCTCGGCGGACGTATACCTATCTATAAGAATAGCATTATCGCGGATCGCGCGGGTTAGCATGTAGGAGATCGGACAGAGGATAGGGAGAGGATTCTCCCGAAAGAGGAAGGTTGTACTAGAATAGATTAGCTAGGCTCCAGAGGCTAGGGAGAAGAAACGCACGGTTTAGGCTTGTTATCAACTCCTTTATAGTGCTATAAAGAGACCTCTATAGCGAGAAGGTCTCTCCCTCCCCGCTTCGGATTCTCTACTATCTAGATACGGATATCCTTGTAACAGAGTGCTTTATACTTCCTTCTAGCTTCTCCAAACTCATCGAGCTCGGGAGCATCGCAGTTCTGCCCTAGCAGTTGTCTAGGATCATCTCTCTCCTCTGTATAATAACCGCTATTAGTGCCAACGCCTATGCCTATATCTTCATCATGACTATCGCCTGCATCGCTCTTATCGTCGTAATCTTTCCCTATTACTTCTAGGAGGCGTTCCCGTTTGCTGATTTCCTCTGCTTCGCCGAGGGGGTCCTAACTAGCTTTGCTCTTAGATACGTGAACAAATTCTGTAGGGCAACCACTAGTATACGTATTAAATAGCATAATAGTGGCTAGATTATACTAATTATCTTTAGTTAAAAAGACGGATTCGTCACGAGCCTAGTACTAAACTAGCAAGAGAAGCAGGTTATCGAGCCCGACTACTAGTTTAGGTTTTAAAGTATTATTAAGATTAAAGTCAACTTTAAGAACAGTATTAATATACTTTTAATCTATAGGTTTAGTATATAACAGAAGTCTAACGTAGAAAGGGGATTATAGTACCTTAATAATCTTCGATATATTATCTCTATCTACTAGACAGCTATTATTCATCTAACAATAAAGCATCTTAAAGTCGCGCTAGTACTAATTAATAGACTTCTGTTTCCCCCTCTTCTACTTCTTTACTCGATATATTACGCAGATCTAACAGAGGAATGCTATAATCCTTCTCTTAGTATAATTCTGCTTTTAGATAGTTGTATACTATTCTCTAGCATCGCGGAGATTATAGTATCTACTGGTTATTAGCTATATATAACCAAATAAGGAAGACCTAAGCATTAGTAGTATACCTAATAAACTTCTACCTAATGTAGTAGATGCTTGCTTTAGTATTTTCCGAGTCCTCTAGCTGTAAGTATTATTTACTATCTAAATTAACCTTAAGAAGTTGATAATCTTACCTACTTATTACTTTCTTCTCCCTCTCTATTAGTATTCGATTAGCGTTGTAGCGTCGTTTAACGACATTTTAGAGGGTTGTAAGAGTATTAGCCGCTAGAATTTAGTATATAGAAGCTATATTCCTATTAGCAGTTCTAAGGTAGTAGACGGTAGAGGTAGATTGTTGTTAAGGGGATTGCTAGAAGGTATTAAGGGCGATAAGGGTATTAGAACTTTAAGAGACTTGTATAGAGAGCGAGAGGTCGCGGATAGGAGAGTATCGACGAAAGAGCAGCAGAATTATAGAGACGTGAGAGGAGCAGGAGATAATAATAAGGTAACGACTACGTGAAGAAGAGTATTCGGTAGTAGAGGTAGGAGGAGACTACGAGCACTTATATAACTTAAATCGCCGTCGAGGCAGTTATAGTCCGCTATAACTGATGAAAGGAGAGGAGCCATATCTGGCTAATGTAGAATTAGGAGGTATAGTGGGTCGGAGATTCTAGATACGTAGTATACTAGGGGATCGCGCGTCCGAGGCTGACCCTGAAGAACGGAGCACGAGAGCTGTCAGGCCGTCAGGCCGTCAGGCCGTCAGGCCGTCAGGCAGTCAGGCAAGCGGTTGAGCCCTCTTAAAACAGCGACTAAACCCCCCGGATTCGGCTACCCAAACCGGAGTACTTGGACATATTATAATATAATAAAATATTTATATAAATATTTCTAGAATAGCTTAAGAGTAATATCTATTATAATACTAGAGTCTTAGACTTACTTAGTATATAAATTATATTATTTTATAAAGAAGTATAATATTTTATATAAGCTAAGAAAGAAAAATAGATATATTATATATATAGAAATTTCTACTTCTTTTTCTTCTCTTTCTTATTATTTATAATTAGATTTAAGCGTTCTTTTTAGCTTACCTACTCTCTATTACGTAATATAGTTAGTCCGGCGTTCTTGTCTAAGTTGTTTTTGTAGAGTAGTAGAAGCTTACGTAAGCATTAGCTTTCCTCGGACACTTAAGCAAGGGAAAGTCTATACCTTAGCTATAGTATTACCTATTCTAAAAACGACGGTTTTACGATTTATCGATTCTAGCTAAGAGCTCTTATCTCTATTTAAAGCTACTTAGTTTCCTTATTTACCTTTTATATAGTACGAACTAGAAACACCTCCGCCGGCGACGAGGTACTCTCTTCCTCTGTTTCGAACGCGGCGTCTAATATAATAATCCCCTAGAATACCAACGACCTAGAGGCTCTTATAGAGGCTGAAGTCAGGGTACAACTGTTGATAGAGGACCTATATATAAAGAGAGCCTAGCGTATAGAAGTAGAAGGCCGAACAAGGATCGCGGCTATAGAAGAGAAAAAGTTATAGGCTGATACTAAGGCCTTAGAGATACAAACGTTGGTCTTAAGAGCGTAAGCAGTAGCAGCGACTAGAGACGCTTTAAGCCTCGAAGAAGTAGGTAAGATACTATTCTCGTAAGATAAATCTATCCTAGACAGGTACCTAGAGGTTAACCTAAAGTATATTACCTAGATCGTCAAAGAGACATTCTTAGTAATAGACCTTACTTATATCTAAATAGAGAAAGGTCTACTAGTAGTAGCGAACGAGTAATTCTTTAAAGTAATAGACGACTCTCTTACTATTAAGAAGAAGTAAGGAAAACAGTTAGACTTTAGAATAACGATAACAATTTAGTAAGAATCGTAGATAATATACCTATTAATTATATATCAAATCTACGAAGAGACTCGCTTAGATTTAATAGTAGTAATAATAACCTTCGAAAGGTTAATCTATCTTATCTAGAATATATAGTATCCGACGATTCAGGTAATACTAATAGCTCTAGAATAGTACTAATATATAATCTCTATTAGTATTATAAACATAGAGAGCTAGGTAATCTCAGCAGAGCGAGAACACCGTTACCTAGTTCTTACTATCGTCCTCTCTGAAAGAAGCCTCGTATAAGACCTCTTAAGAAAGAGAAGCTTCGATAGAAGACCTATTACAACGCTTAGTAAGGCTATAGAACTAGACAGAGCATATCGAATATAGAATTTAAACAGATATAAGTATAGTAATAGATGTAAATTCGAGTATAAATACTAGACTATAAGTTATAGA
>JAPZOX010001053.1:0-17859 GCA_037952655.1 Hymenoscyphus sp. LP001
CTTTTGAGTGCGCGGCATGCTGATATGCGCGGCGTGCTGATAAACCACGTTAGATGTTTTTCTTGTTTTTTTTTTGGAAGGTAGCCTCGACAGACACCTGCCTTGTCACAAAACGAGGAGCTTTGATATCAAGTTTTTTATTTGCTTCCAAGTTCCACCTCTCAAGTCATTGCCTCTTTCCTCTTTCCACCGTCCTTACACTTTCCACTTCCATCAAACCCTTTCCGCCCCTCGCTCCTCAAGTGAGTTCATGAGACTCAAATGCATATCACTTGCAACCAATGAAAGAGACCAGTCTCTCGATCAACCAAATGCCTTCGGCCCCCTCATCATCCTCAGGCTCCGATGGACCCCAAACCCCCTGCCCACTCCCCAAGATCAATAAATCGTAGCATCAACTTTCCTTCCACCCAAACCTCTCATACATCCCCCTGGCACCCACAAAAGTCTGCACAAACACCTCTTCCTTTTCAAGACCATATGTCTCAAAACCCCACCGTAAAATCCCAGATCCAAGTCCTTTTCTCTAATGCTCAGGTAAAACATAAACTCCCCTCAACTATATTCCATCATATCATTATTGAGAAGGTGAAGTTGGGGGAGTAAGGGGGGGGGGGTCCACCATAATGTCCCCTCCCAGCCAAGAGCTCGATAACTGTTCTCTTCCACCTGCATATAAAAATCGCCGAACGGCATACCTTCCTCTCTCTCTATCTTCGGAATCTCAGGTTTCTCCCACCGTACAACCCCAGAACCCACAGTTTCTCCCATGCTATCCAACACAGCTTTCATAACATGCACATCCTCATTCCGAAAAGCTTTCGCATATATCGAGGTAAAGAAATCTCGCTGTAATTCGACAACCTCGTCGTGTTGATGGCCGAACATGAAGCGAATCACAATCTCGTACTCCATTGCTGCGATGACGATGTTTGTCATGGATGGGAGATCTGCACTTGTTGCTGGTAAGATATGGAATGGTGGCATTGCTATCTAGGAATTCATGTCACGCCAAAGGATGTTTTTGTTTTTGGAAGTTGAAGCGGGAGGAACGGGTTATAAAAGCAAGACTTGCCAACTTGGTCCAACCTAAGCTTATATGCTCATGGTGCTCAGATCCGCGCTGAAGTGTGTTACTGTTTAGCGAGCAAGTTCAATTAAACGCCGTCCAAATGAGATGAATATCTTACCTGATACTAACTAACCAACCAACACTTCATATGACACAGGATAAGAAGCACTCAGAGTAGCGACCTCCTTAGACAGGACTACCTACCTCGTTCCGGCAAAAAACGACTCCACCTCCTCTCGATCAATACAGATGGGCCGCAACCAATAAATAGCTCAATAACGAAATACAATACTCCATGTTTCCAACTCAGACCCATAAGCGTTATACCACCCGCGCACATTACATAGCGCAGAAAGATTTACAAACAGTTCTTCCTTCCACCATGAGAGATGCTTCCCCAGAGAATCACTCGGTCCTTAGTGCTTGCCAGATAGAATGTTAGACTCTCCGGAATGTAATGCAGTACATAACTCTAACATCGAGAAACCAAGAAAAGAGTGAGCACCTAGGTCAACAGTATAATTACCCACCCAGGACCTCAGGTGCTCCTTCAGAACCAACTTGGAAGTACTCGAGTTTTGTATAACTCGAATATCCAGTAAGCCAGACAAATCATCGAGTAAGACAAGGATCATGTTTGGGGGCCGAAAAGAGAAAAGAAATAGTTGCGAGTAAGCTAGACAATCAGCCAGTAAGCTAGGGGCAAGCCACGAGTAAGCTGTACTTGGGAACTCGAGAAACCTTATCGCATGCGCCAATTTCAATAATTCCAAGAAGCTCAAATCATCATCATCACAACAATCACAACAAGACAAAAACTTGAGTGCAAGCGTATCAAATTCAGCTAGCAAAAGAACAAAACACAACCATCGAACCAAATCGATGAAGAGCCATGCTATCTCCCATACCAGCAACACCCAAAAAAAAGTTTTTTTTTCTTCTCATTTTTTCTTCCCCAAATTTTTGTGGTTTCTCGTCCTCTCACCAAATGTCAGGCTCTTTCGTGTCCTAGAGTACGAAACGAGGGACCATAATTGCCAAATCTTGGGTATCCAGACACACGCGCGCACAACCATCCTCTCCCATCCCAAACACCCCCTTCCACCATCATTCCTGACCCACCGACACCACCCCTACTAATTCCCCGTCAAACAAAGTAAAAACTCCCGCCAGTAACATTTCGCCAAAGACCGAGAGTTAAATACTAAATCAAACTCTCCTTTGCAACCCATCATCCCAACCTTCCGTCCATGCCAACCCCCATCAGCCCTATCCCTAGCCCCATGCTCAGAGAGGAGAAAAAAGCTAATCATGAGCCATCAGGAACAAAAATAGAAAAAGCAAAAACACAAAAAATATGAGTTTTCTGCCGACGCCATCCAGTTCATGCCCTTTCTTGCTAGCCCGACTCCAGGTATCGTATGAAACGACACCATACCGAAAAAAAGAAAACGCCATTTTTACGCCGGTTCCGACCAGTCATGACATCAGGTTTCAAAGCCGCTGAACTTTTGCTGTCCCGCTGCTCCTCGTCTGACCAGAGAGGCATTCGACAAGAGAGAAAAAAAGGAAAAATGAAAATCGTATGTTACAAACGCGAAGCTGAACCCCTAGCAAGAGATCATCCTAAACCAACCGCGATACCAGACAGAACAGAGTTGGAAACCCAATTTGCTGGCAAGATGCGAAAAGAGCGAATCCTCAGGGTAGTGTCGCTTCGTGTCTATCGTAAAGTCGAAATGTGAAAGAGGAATATGTACAAAATCTAAAAGAACCTGGGCGTTGGAAGCAAATAGGAAAGGAACTACTGAGTCGGAACGTGCTGACCACGCCCACCTCTCTGTCCCTCGAATCCGTTCTGTCGACCTTGGCCACCACCACCCTGAGCTCCGCCTCGGCGGTTGTTGGAGTTTGGCTCAAATCTGCCATTTCCACGGGAGAAGTTTTGACCTTGGCGTTGGCCTTGTGGTTGTCTTTGACCTTGGGTCTGATTAGAGTTATTTGGGCGCCCATTACCATAAGCCCCCTGGTTACCTGTTCGTTGATTGCCAGTTTGCTCACGTGGCTGTTGCGGTTGAGATGACTGATCCCGCCCAGAAGGTTGACGGTTAGTTTGGAAGTTTGAAATTGGTCGTGGAATGTTCTCGGGGGTATCATAGACGTAGAGATTCTTATCGATGGTTGCAGGAATGGCTTGAATCTCAGTACCGAGGTCTCGTTCAATATTGTAAAGGTTGAATCGATCGTCCCAATTGATAAGGTTGATCGCCAGACCCAAGTGGCCAAAACGTCCCGATCGACCAATACGATGGAGATAGGTTTCGGCGTTCTTGGGGAAGTCGAAATTGATGACTACATTGACCGCCTGAATATCAATTCCTCGGGTCAGTAGATCAGAGCAGACCAGGTTTCGGCAAACACCATTGCGGAAATCATGGAAAACACGATTACGGTTTGCTTGGATCATACGGGCGTGACTGTAGAAACACGAATATCCTAATTCAGTGATCTTCTTGGCAAGCAATTCGACTCTGTTCGTGGAATTACAGAAGATGATGGACTGGTTGATTTGGAGTTTGGAGAACAGAGTGTTAAGGCAATGAACCTTTTGTTTCTCCTCAACGAATGCATAATATTGGGTGATACCACGAAGGGTAAGCTCGTCCATAAGATTGATCTCGTACGGACTCGTCATATTTTTGTCCGAAAACGTCTTGACGGTGATGGGGAATGTTGCGCTGAAGAGCATGACTTGTCTATCGTTCGGGTGGAACTGGAGCAGCTGCTCAATGACAGGTGTGAATTCGGGTGAGAGTAATTTATCAGCTTCGTCCATGACGAACATAGGACATTCGCTGAGGTCGGCGACATTCTTTCCTGCCAGATCGAGAATTCGACCTGGTGTGCCAACGATAATATGAACTGGATCTGCAAGACGCACAATATCGTCGCGCAGTGTGGTACCACCCGTGGTAACCATAACATTGATGCCCAGGTGTTTGCCGAGGGTCTTGCACACTTGTGAGGTTTGTAAAGCGAGTTCTCGAGTTGGGACAAGGATTAAACATTGGACCTTGGAGCTTTTTGGGTTGATGCGCTCGAGAGCAGGGATGACGAATGCCGCGGTCTTGCCAGTACCGTTCTTCGCCCGAGCAAGTATATCTCGTCCAGTAAGGGCTACGGGGATTGCCTCCTCTTGAATGGGTGAAGGCTTTTCGAATCCGGCTTCAAAGATGCCCATCAACAGGTCTCTCTTGAGGCTGAACTCCTCGAACTCCAACCCCTTTGTAGCGGTGACATCCTATGCGGACTGTTAGCACTGGCAGCATGTCTCGGGAGGCTGATCGTACTTCGGTTTGATGTCTCGTGTCTTTGGCAGGAACCTTGAGGGCCTTCTTCCAGTCATCAGGCCCAGCCCCGTCACTATACGCCAATGAGATGAGCTGGTGTTGAAACGATCAATGGCAGGCAGGGATACGTACGTAAGCTTTGTGCTTTCTAGCTGGTTTGCTAGTGAATCGGCCATTATTGAGTGGTTTTTTGTATTGTGTGTGTGGGAAGCTGAAAATGGATGCCGCAGCCGCAAGAGGTCGAGTTTCGAAATGGAGATCGCAGAGCTGAGTGGTTGATTATGGATCGCAGTGGAGGATCTAGAGTTGCATTAATGTGTTCGCAGCGTCGTCGAGGATGGGATTTGAGGGAGTTGAGGTCGGTCCGTCAGAGGGGGAACGCGACGGAAAGGTCGAGGTTGAGGGGAGGGGCAACTCGGCGGTCGGGGGATGGTTTTGGTGTAGAAGCGTTGAAGGGAGAGCTTTACGGAGTTGTATTTCACTGCAGGCTTGAGCGCAGGTGTCGAATTGATATTCAAAGACCAGATGTTTGGTATTGGACGTGGGACCAGGTAAGTTGAGAAGGTTTGTGTGGGGGAGAAAGTTTTTAGGTTAAGAAGAGCTTGCGAGGTTATCAACTTGGATGCAAGACAAACCTGCATAAAATCACATGACTGTGCAGAAAGGGGCTTTTTGGAATAGATAAAGCGGCAATACTTATAATGGAAGGTCGTCTTGGGTGCTAGAAGTTATATTATAGCTAGAATATTTTATAAACATATGTGTACTAGAATAATCAACTGTTTTCAAGGTTGTGTTTTAGTATAATTTGTATGTATACTAGGAGCGGCAGCTAGGCAGGCAGTTTAGGTGCCGCCCAACAGGTGATCATCAACACCTCATGGAAGCTTCTGGTCTGAACAAATTCACAATTCACCAACCCGATAAAGAAACAACTCCAAAATTTAGTGATTAAAATTCAACCCCTAGAGAATAATGGAAAATATTTCTGGGGTTGAATACCTGCTACTCCCTATCTCATAACATCGTATCATTACACAATCCAATCACTAAATGCCAACGCCACAAGGCAGCCTCGCTCTTTGCCCAAAAATCTTACCTTAAAACTGCATAGCATCTCCCTCATCCCGCTCTCTCTTAACCTTCACATCCGTCTCATCTCTCATCAAAGCCGCCACAAAAGATCTGAAGTGCTCCATGTACGGCTTCAATCGTGTCTTCTCCCAGTCTGGCACAGCTTTTCCGCTAGTTTCTCCTTCTGGGGCAGTCCAATCATTAATTTCATCTAAAAGCTCGGTAACAGTTGGAACATCCAACGGATCGAAATCTCCGAGCTTCTTGGGATTAATTGGCACACAGACTCTTCCAGTCCCAGGATGTACGACAAATGGGCTTTTGAGCAAATGGTTCAGGTGCTTGCTGACTTCGATATCCAGTCTGGGGTATGTGTATTCCAAGAGAATATCTTGCTTGGCTTCGAGTAAAGCTTTTCGATCCAGGTTTTTGCTAGCTCCAGACTTTGCTAGAGCGTCGATATCAGCCCATTTTGCCGATGAGGCTCGTCCGGGAGCAGAACTCCATTTCTTTCTCAAAGCGTCGTTCAAGCTTCTATCTGGAAGTAATTCGAGAAGTCGGGCAAATTTCGCATCTGTCTCCCAAGGATCTTGGTCTTCGAGGATATCTGATTGGAAGTGTGATTTTAAAATATCGAGACTCCGCCTAGGAAATGTTAGTAAGGTGTATACCGATAGAAACGGGAGTCTTACGCTACATGCGAGTGCAGTGGTCTGTTTACATTCACTTTCTTACCCCCTTGTGCTCCTCCTTTTATGACTTCGAGGTATCCTGCAATGGCTCTTCTCTTCTGGTCATTCATTTGACGAGCTTTCTTGTCACAAACCCAAGCGTGGGCACCTCTACGACCAGAATAGACCCACAATATATGTTTGAAGCCAAAATCATCCCGCAGCGCAACATCAATAACTTTGATGGCCATTGTGATGAATTGCCAACACTTGATACAGATATTGGCCTTGTCGCAGCATGTTCGAATATCATCGTAATCTGTCAAATCGATATCGAAGCATAACTCTTTTGCTAGAGGTTTGAAGGAGGAAGCTTTTCGCAATGTTTTCCGATCCCTTGGGTTGGTTGTGTAAACTGGTCCAATTTCGAATCGAGAGGGCATAAGTCGGAGAACATCTTTACGTAGGCTATCACATTTAGCTCCGCTCCTCAAGAGCTTCCCATTGAACTTACAGATCTGAAGTAGGAAAGGATTGATAACGCAAATATGCATCGTTCTGTAGTGTAAAAGCGAATTCGCGGTGACCAAAGTCTGTCGAGGGGGTAGGGGAGTGGTTCAACCACTGGAAAAGGTAACGCCAAGGAAATAATCGTTGGTAGAATGCTTTCATTACATCGGTATCCGCGGCGTTGGATGTAGGTCCTACATGTCTGCAAACTGTCAGTATATATTCCACATCAAGAATTCCCGCTATACTAACACTGGTGATGAAGGTGCCTCTGGTGGTGAACTTGAAACCTTGACTTTCTGGTTATTTGAACTTGGAAACTCATCATCCGAGTCGTCATCTGCAAAGAGATCCTCCAATTTCACTTCTTGTTTCGCTTTGGCAACGTCGGTGTCCTTTCCTTGCTCTGGAATCGCGTCTTCCGTCGTCATTTCTTCATCGGGTTTATCATTCGTTGCCTCGCTTTTGGTGACCTCCATTTCCGTTGTTTGCGCTTCATCGGTTTCCATTTCCTCTCCCGCAGGAATCGTGGCCTCGTTTTCTGCTGAGTTCGCTTCGGGTATTGAGTGCGGCATCTTGGGTGGTAGTTTGGTGTTCTGCTGAATAGCTAGGTAGCTGCAGGAATCAAAATGTTGACTTGGGGAACGCGTCGCGTCTTGTCTTCGCCCGTAAATTTCGTGTTTCCACTTTAGAGGAATCGGCTGTACTTCGGCTAGACAAAGATAAGACCGATAAGAGCCAGACCCCGCCAAAAATATATCAGCTTCAGCCTTACAGCTTCCTCTTCCTGAAACAATCAACTTCAACAACCCAATTTGAGCTTTGCTGACAGTCGCTTGAGATCGGTCAACAACTCATCACCATGGCTACCACCATTGCCACAACGTCGTTCGGAAGGTCAGTTCGGACTGTCAATTCCCTTGAAGATTGAGACAATGAGATGCCCTTGCAATAGGTTACGGTAGCTAACGTTGACATCGCAGCGAGCTGGGAACAGAAATGGTCTCCATCTACGTTGGCCAAGAAGGCAAACAGTTTGTCGTCCACAAAGCTCTGCTCACCTCTCAATCTGAATACTTTCAAAAGGCCTTAGATGGAGGTTTCAAGGAGGCCGAAGAAAACAAGATCCATCTGGAGGAAGAGGACCCAGCCGCAGTTGAACTCCTCACTGCATTTCTGTATCTGGGTATCATCCCTAGGCCAGGCGCTGGCAAAGCACCCTCTAAACCCTTGCCTGCACTATTTCCCACAGAAACAGTTGCCAATGCAACTCCTTACAGTCCGTCTTCCACATTGTCAACACAGCCTATTGCTTGCGGTGGCACCTCCACGCCGTTTAGGTCACTTGATGTCAGAGGTACGTACACTTCGATAAAACTTTGCAATTCATGCCATTGAATCAATGCCTAAATTTCCACTCTTGAAGCTTGCTTCACCACTTCATATCCTCCAATGTGTAAAATTACTATTTCGAAATTGTCATGCTAACAATTTATGTTTTAATTTAGAACCAAATTACCCAACAATGGTAAATAGACACTTGCACATTTGCCATGATGTTGCATACCGTCATCTATCCCCCGAAGAGATCCGCTTAGCAGACTATCACTCTGGTAGAAAGTACGGAGGACCACATGCAGTAGCACAACTACACCTGCCGCCAACAGTAGCTGTCCAAGATTCCGCTGCAATATATCAACTCCAAATGCCACCTCCTATCCGTCTGTCAGTTGGGGGAAGCTGGTCATCTTCGCCGGGATCCGATACAAGTAGCAAATTTCAAGGAGCGTTGCTAAGTTCTACCACTTCGCAGATTCCAGCTGGAAGTCAAGCGAGCTCATCTTTTGGAGGGGCATCAATCTCAACTCCAACAGGCTCTTCGGCATTCTTTGGACAAGCTTCCCTTCTTACGAATCCTCTTTCGAGAGCCTCCCCATGGGGTGCTGGCAATAACTCATTTGCAAACCCACCAAACACACCTTCGACACCGGTTTCATCAGCAGCAACTCAAAAACTTCTTAATATAACACCACCTCCCCAACAACCTACCGTCTCGGCTACTGTGCCAAAGACCCAGTCATCACCGACGCCATCTTCATCGGCACCAACCACCCCTGTACTTGCACAAACAGTTGATACTTCCGCGTCTGGATTGACCGGGTTCGCGAAATATGCAACTCAACCACCTCATCCATCAACATCGAGACCACTTACCGATAGAAAGTCCGTGTTGACTGGGGCTTCTGTGTTCGGTAGTCCAGCCGCTCAATCAGATAAGGCATCGACACCCAAGCCATCTGAATTGACCGGTTTCGCGAAATATGCAACTCAATCAGAAAATGCATCATCACTGAAGCTAGGCACAACTGGAACTTCTATATTTGGCAGTCCAGCAGCTCAATCACCCAGTGCCTCAACACCAGCCCCCGTACTATCAATCTTTAATCAATCGCAATTGTATTTAAAGACTCGGACGCCTAGTTTCGGGGGTTCTTCTATTTCTATGAGTGTTACATCCAGCTCTGGCCCTTTAGTTCCCGGATTCCCACCATTGAAATCATCTTCTGCACCTCCTTCGCAAAATCTAGCCCCTCGCCTTGGTGGTTTTGGCAGCACTCCTACTATCACCAACCCAAAGCCTGAAGAAAAATCCCTGGAGGTTATTCCTAAATCCGGAAAATTTAGAGATGTAGTGGAAGAAGAGGTTGCACATCAAGAAGCCCTTCTCAATCTATGTATTCTGGCGGAAATCCTTTGCTGGCCTAAGCTGTTTAATGCTGCAATTGATGCCTACGTTCAAGGTGAGTTTTATCCTGATTTATTCATGCGACGTTGACAACTCTTTCTTGCTCCTATACAATTCTCGAGAAGTCTCAAAACACCGGCAAAGAAATAAACTGACTCTGAGTTCTTAACAAATAGGAGAGCGTAGTCTTCGCCGCGACATCCTCGTCCCACACATTGACGCCATTTACGACCGTACTCATTACAATTCTCCCCTTCGCGATTTTGTACTAGATGCCATGCGAGGACTCAACGACGGCGCAATCACTCTTAAGGAGTACATGGGTTTGGCATACGCCCACGAGGACTTCCTGGAAGGTGTGATTTCGAAATTGGGCAAGAGCAATGTCGAGAAAGCAGCTTCGGTATTTGGTTCGAAGCGAAAAGATTACCATATGGCGGAAAATACCTCAAGGTTTGGAGCGTCTCGCCACGAAAGCATCGTCAAGACTACAACCACTTCCAGAGCCAAGCTCACTATGACCCTTTCCGAATTCCGCGCTACTTACCCCTCGCAATCGGGCAAACCATTCGATAAAATCGTCGTCGGCGCTATAATCTCCAAGGATGGTGGTCAAAGAATCCTTCTCCTCAGGCGCGCAGAACACGAGACCTACTACCCAAATATGTTCGAACTCCCTAGTGGAAATGTGGATGATACAGATGCTACTCTTGGGGCCGCACTTAGACGTGAAGTGGCAGAGGAGACTGGGCTGGGCATTACATCGGTGATTTCGGAAATGCAGCCTTTTGAGTACGTGACTTCAAAGACGGTCGAGGGTGTCGTTGTTTGCAAGATTTGCCTACAACTCAACTTCATCGTGAATGTAGGAGATTATGAGGTCAAGATTGATCCCGCGGAGCACTCGGTTGCAGTCTGGGCAGATGTGGTTGACTTGACGAGATTGGAGATGACCGATGGGATGAGAAGCCTGGTTGGGAGTGCATTTGCTGAGCTCAAGGAAAAGAAGTAATCTTCCAGCGTGAACCACAACTTGTCAACTCTTGTGTCTGGATTGTTTGGATCTGAATTGGTTTGGCGAATACCCGGGGACCTGAACGATTATGATATGAGGATTGAGAAACGCAAATTTGTATTTCAAGGGAGTCTAGAGGAGTTCTTTCACACGATTTGTACAATTTCACTGTGGGCGAGCAGCGAGTATGGCAATTTAATACTTGGCGTCCTTCGAGTGTGTATAATAGTCAAGATACCCAGAGAGTACGATAATAGCAAAATAAAAAGCTTTTTAAAGCATCAAATAGAGTTCACTTGTAATCAGATGTGAATTTGCCGGTACTTGGTGTTTGTTGAACTTCTACTCTCTAATACTCGCTCTTTTATCTAGAAGAATTAGAATATTTAGAAAAGTTTAAACAAACTTACTAAAGTATATCAGCTAACTAAAAAGAGATAAGATAAGATAACTCATAGAACGATGCTAATTAAATAAAGCTATTCTAAAAGAATAGGAAAAGTCAAATAAATCTAAAAAGCCTTTGAATTACTCTAACTATTTCTATGTTTTCTTTTATACTAAATATTACTTATTTTTGAAGTATTTTTAAAATATAGAAAAAATAAACTATCTAAAACAAATTTACTAAGATATATCAGCTGCTTAGATAATAATAAGAGAATACGTTAGAGTAAAGAAGACTTATTAAAAGAGTTCTTTTAATCTCCTAGAATAAGAAGATTATTTGAATTATATTGAAAATATTAGTTTTTATTCTAAGTAAAAGTCTCTATTATTATTATTATTATTATTATTATTTATATAACGTAGTTTATCACCGAGTAGTATATATCACCGAGTAGTGTACTTTCTCTCTACTCTACTACTTTAATATTAGATTAATTAACTATAATAAATAATATTAATTAAAACTACTTAGAATCTAATAAACTAGATATATCTATAACCTCTTAATAAGTTTGTATATTATAACTAGTCTTTCCGTAAGTGCTATACCGTCGCCTAGAGGTTTGCCTCTTATTTTACCTACCTCTCTTAGAACGCTTGTCGCGTCGAGCCTGTTCCTCTGCCTCCTTTTAAGCTAATACGTCCTATATATCCTCTATAGTAAGTGTACCTCCTTAACGGACCCGAGTCTTTTTAGCTCTGCGGCGCTTACTAAGTACTTTATTTACCTTACGAAGAGTATAGACTTCGGCTAATAACAAAGTTATCTTATAAGCTAATAGCTCTATACTCTTTGCTAATACAGCTATAGTCTTAAAAATAGGGGTTGGCGAGCTTCCTTAATAGCGTGAAATACAATTCTTAACTAAAGTTGTTTACGAAAGAGCGTTAGTTAGATTACGAGGGGTCTATAAGACCTAAGAGTTAGTAGCCGCAGAGAGGGGTCTAGTTATAACGACATGTACAGCTAATAGACCGCGTAAGAGTACGACTACGTTAGGTATTACGAATAGTGTAATTAATACTATAGAACTATCTATACGAAGATTCTAAGCTAAGGAGAGAAGAGAAGAAAGGACAGAAGCTTAGGAGCTAGAAGCTCTTTAAATACAGGAGGTATACTAAGTATATCTGCTTAGCGAGTTCTAGCTAAGAGCTGGTCTAAAGCATAGTAGCGGTAAGAACTGTTATATTACCCCCCTCTTTAAAAAGAAGCTTACTCTTAAGCTTATAAGAGCGTCTATACTATTGTCTAGATCTTTATATAAATCTAACCTATCCTCGTATACCTTAATCTAATTACCTAAGCGACGCGGAGGACCTGGTTATATAGAGTACGCTAAATAGAAGCTTCTTAGCTTATATAAGGAATACTTAAAGTTAGAAGTAGGATACTACTCTAGATCCTTGTCGTATCCTACCTATTTAGCCTTATAATATAGTATATTTCTTATCTTTTTTACTATAACTATATCTTCTACTTCCTACTCCTCGTCGTCTATAATTTATATAGGTAGAGGTGGTTTATTTACTTATCCTAGCAGAGGGTCGTCTAAAGCTTTTCATAGACAGTCTATTAAGAATATAGAGTATATCTTTATAGAGGCTAGTAACTTAACCTTATAGAAGTGTTCTACTTTCTAAATAACCTCGTATAGACCTGCTATTTAGTAGTCTAGCTTATAGCTAGGACGCTCTGTCTTCTAATTCCTTATTAATACCTAGACCTTATCTCCTATATTAAAGTCTACTTCTCGTCGGTAGAGGTTAATATCTCTTCGCTTCTTATTCTATACTTCCTTTATAATCGTATAAGCCGCTTCCTACGCTTTTTAAAGCTTTCTAACTACTCTTTATACCTCTTTCTAATTTAGCTTCTCTTTTACTATTACTACGTCTAGCTTATTCTAGTTAAACAAGGTACGTAGAAAGTAGATATTTAGAAGCTTAAATAGCGATATTCTAATACTCTTATAAAGTAACGTTAGCTAGGTATAGTCTATAATAGATAAGAGCTTAGACTAGTTATCCTAATAGTAATTAACAAAAGAACGTAAGCGCTAGTCTAAGTACTAATTTATAATCTCTATCTATCTATCTGTTTAAGAGTAGAAAGCTATAGACAGCTTAATCTAGATACCTAGTATATAGTAGAACTCGTTCTAGAAATTAGAGACGAATTAAGGTCCTCTATCTAATATAATTATCTATAGCGCTCTATAATATCTATAGATATATAACACGTATAACTAGGCTATGTCCTAGGTAGTAGTTGTCTTATAACAAGGAACAGAGATGCTTTACTTACTTAGGCAGTTAATTACTACGTAGGCTATATTATAGCCGAACTTGTCTTTTAGGAATAACTTAAAATCTATAGTAATATATTACTAAGAGCGGTCTAGAACTAGTAGTAGGTAGAGGAATTCTAGTATATAGTCTTAAGAAACATAGGCTCGCTTATAAGCATAGTAATTACAAATATACTACGCTATATCCTAGACAAGTCCTTTCTAATAGTATTTCTAGGCAAGGATACGTATTATCTTTACTTTACTAGAGTATATAGAGGAGATTTAGTTATAAGCTTCCTTAATTAGATCTACTACTAGAGTATCTTAGGTAGGAACCACTAGTCGTCCTTAGTAGAGAAGTAGTCTATTTTCAAGCTAAAAATCCCCTAGCTAAGTATCTACTTATCTTCTTAGATTAACTAGTAATTCTACTATATAGTTAGCTGCTAGGATCCGGTTAATTAATTAGCTTAGCTCTTATATACTCTTATCTAATAGAGCTAACTATAGACTATTGTTTTCTAGAATTACTAGGTCTAGTTATTCTAGCTAAAGCAAGGCCTTAGTATAGATACTTACTTTAAACTCGTTTTAAGAGCTAATATCTTATCCTCTTCTTATAAGAGTATTAGGTTAAGTATTATCTTTGTCTACTTAATATATAATTATAAAAGAGTATTAAGAGAGTAGTTTAGCCTATCTAGCCTAGTAGCTAGTAAGCTACTTAGTTGTTATAAAGTACTTAAGTACTTTATAATCTATATATACTCTAAAACGAGAAGGCGTGCTTTATAGTTTAGGACGCTAGTAGCTAAGAGAGCGTATAATAGCTAGTATCTTCTTATTATAAATCTTATAATTATACTCCGTAGGTGTTATAGTCTTTAAGTAGCCTACGGGGTACTATTCTCTGTTAGAGTATAATTAAGAGAGGATACTAGCTACTACTCCGTCTAAGGCGTCGGTTTCTAACTTATATTCTAAGGCAGGGTTATAATATCGTAGGAGAGAAGACGAGATAAGGCGTTGTTTAAGTTCCTAGAAAGCCTAGTAGTAAGACTTATCGAATATAAAGAGGGTTAAAGCTTTTATTAGGTATATAAGTAGCTTAGTAATAAGTCCGTAGTTATAGATAAAGCGTCTATAGAAATTACAGAAGCTAAGAAAGGATTAGACTCTCTTAACTATACTAGGCTCCTTCTACTTATATATTATAGAGACTTTGTCTAGGTCTATCTTAATACTATTAGTACTAATAATAAAGCTAAGGTATTTTGTCTAAGTAACGCTGAATTCATACTTCTTAATATCTGCTTATAGGCTAGTATCGCGAAGCCGTTAGAGGACTTGTCTTATATATTCCTTATATTCTAAGAGGTTGTCTAAGTAAATAAGAATATTATCTAAGTAGGCTATATAGAAGTCGTTAAGGTAGTTAAAGAGAACGTCGTTTATATAGCGCTAGTACGTAGCAGGGCTATTTATAAGACTAAATAGAAGAACTTTATATTTATAGAACCTATACCTAGTATAGAATGTCGTAAGGTTCTTAGATTCTAGGTCTATATAGATATAGTAGAAAGCTTATTATATATCGAGCTTTATAAAGAACTTTGTATTTACTAAGTAGGTAAGAGTCTTATTAATTAATAGTAAAGAGTAGCGGTTCTTATAAGTAAGAGTATTAAGTTTATAGAAGTTAATATAGAAGCGGAGGCTGCTATTTAGCTTACGTATAAAGAGCGTAGGCGAGGCAAAGAGGGCTTAGCTAGACTTAATAAATCCCTTTTCTAGGTTCTTAACTAAATACTACTTAATAGCTTTAAGCTCGTCTATAGATTACTTATAAAGTAGGCTGTATCTAAGAGTATTTAAGACTTCTAGCTAGATTTAGTAGTTATAAGAGCGTTAAGGTAGAAGCTTATCAGAAGCGGCTTTAGAGAATATATCTTTATATAAGCTATACTAAGAAGGGAGCTTGTCTTTGATTTCTTAGATAGTTGCTTTATTATTATCTCTAAGAGCCTCTTTCTCTTAAATTACTTAGTCTAGCTTATATAAGCTAGTTAAAAAGAACTTATTTTCCTAGTAGTATAAGTAGATATAAAAAGCATTTACTAAAATATAAGTAATATTAAGTAAGAGGAGCTCTTTCTTTATATAAGAGCGACTTAGAAGTTAATAACTAGGCCGCGAGAGTATAGCGTCTAGTAGGCTTAGCTCTTACTATATCTAGTATATCTTATTATAGATGTCTTATTTATATATATTACGTCTAATAGTCTTAATCTCAGTTATTTCCTAACTCTTATAACTAGAGTCTTCTTCTAATAGAGTACTTAAATAAGACGAGGGTAGGCGAGAGATAATAGCGTAGGGTGCTTACTTACTATCTTAACGTCGTACGTCCTCTTATTCTATAATATACTCTCTTACTAAGACATCTCGCTAGTAGTTAGGCTAGCAGCGTTAAGAGCATATATAGCTTCTTAGTAGGCGAATCTCTTTCTAGAAGGTTAGTAGTAGGGGTTTATTATTATCTAACTATATAAGTATTCCTTATCCTAGATTAAGCTAGATTTTAAAGTAGGCTATCTACTTAAGTCTAAGTATAATTTCGTAGTTCCTAAGGTCTAGGATATAGAAGAGGATGTTTATTTACCGATGTCTATCTATAGAGAGTTAAAGAGTAAGAATATAAGTAATAGATTTACTTAACTTACTATCGAACTCTTTAGTTATAATAGTATATACTAGTTTCTAAGGTTTAAGGTTAAAAAACTTAGCTATATTAACAGCGAAAGTAGTATTAATAAAAGCAAAGCTATTTACTCTAGTATTAATTAAGGCGTAAGTTATAATTATAATTCTATTATTTACTAGAGTATATAAAACTATAAAGTGCTTTCTATCTATTAATCGACTTAAATTAATCTTCTTAAAACTAAGAGTATACTCTAGGTAGGAGTCTTAGCCTAGGGTTCCTCTTTTCTCTTATTATATAAGAGTTCTTCGTTTACTAATTCTTCTTTGTCTATTTCCTTAAGATTAATTCTCCTTAGCTTAGAATAGGTAGTAGTATAATATTCTTTTCTATAACAGTTATAATAGATAGTATTAGTATCCTCTAGTACTAGTCGCTTTACTTTATAAGGCTTCTTACTAGAGTTATAAGAAGAAACTAGATATATTATATAAGAAGTTAGGCCTGGTGTGTTTCCTAGGAATTATAAAGTAGGTAGAGCAGAAGCTGTAACATTGCCTAGAGCAGGAATAGAGGGGCGAGTAGGTTATATAGGTCGAGTAATAGATCTTTCTTAGTATAACTTCTAATAGTCCTCTCTTATAGTAATACGTCTTAGCTCTATATCTATAGACAGGCAGTTAGCTAACAGTTCTTAATATATATCTAAGGTATATAATATTAGTATAATTCCTTTCTAGAGTAGAATCGTTAGTCTATTATATAAATCTAAGTAGAGGCTTTTCTAAGAAATCTATACTTCTCTAGTCAGGTATAAGAACTAAGTTTAAAACTCTATAAACGTCTAAGTCTTCTTTATCGTATAATTATAATTATATTTCTACTTAGTATCTTATACTCTATTTAGGTTAACAAAGATAGAGGTAAGATAGTCGATTATTTCCTTTACTAAGATAAAACGTGTCTAGGAATCCTCGTCGATCTATAGCTAGAGGTGTTTCTAGGCATTTCTAGTTATACGATTAAAAACATAGAACATCTTATCTTCCTCGTCGTAGAAGTGGTCTTCGTTGCTTCTAAATTTCCCTTAGATCTAGATCTTCTAACCTAGGAACGTAGAGTCTATTTTATTAGAAAGAGGCTAGGGGTCTAGCAGTTTCTTTAAGTACTTATAGCTAGTACTTAGGCTTAGTATCGTTAATTCTAGAGTTTATCGTTTAGTTAATCGTATAATATTTGAAAGTAATAGTATAGTCATCGGTTAGGTAGTAGCCGGATTACTTAGAAGTAGAAGGTAGCTAAGAAGCTGTTTAAGTAATTTCTAGGTTCGCGACTAGTTCTAGCTAAGTACTTAGACTTACTCTTATAAGGTGTTTAAGCTTTCAGTAGCGTCGTCGTAGTCGGAGTCTAGCTAGTACTTAAGCTAAGCTGCTAGTAAGTTATTGTTTTCTTATTATAGATTTAAGTATCTCTAACTATAGAATATATATCGAGTAGTAACTCCTAGAAGCACTCTCTATTATAAAGATACTATCGTAGTAGTAGTAGTTTTCTATATATATATTATTTACTAAGAAGAATATTCGTCTTATTACGTAGTATCTAGGACTCTCTAGTTACTAGACCTTCTTAATTCCTTTTAAAGAGTACTATAGCTAGGTAATTAAGAATCGTAGGGTCCTTCTATTATACTAGATAGATAGGTAGAGAGATTATCTATAGCCTTCCTAGGCAGTGTTAAAGAGCTTAGAATAATATAATAATATATATAGCTAATAGACTATATAAGAGTACGACTATGTTAGATATTACGAATAGTGTAATTAATACTATAGAACTGTCTATACGAAGATTCTAAGCTAAGAAGAGAAGAGAAGAAAGAATAGAAGCTTAGGAGCTAGAAGCTCTTTAAATACAGAAGTGTAACGAAACTTAAACGAACTAAACAAAGATAACTAAGTCTCGAAGGTTAG
>JAPZOX010001054.1:0-17840 GCA_037952655.1 Hymenoscyphus sp. LP001
CCGGCCCCCCACCCCCCCCCCCCGGCGCCCCCCAAAAATCCCCCCGCCGGGGGGGGGGGTGCGTCTCGGCCCCCCCCGGCCCCCCCCCGTCCCTGGGCGCTTATCCACCACCAAAATTATAACCAACACCAAAAAACCGCCCCCCCCCCCACACACTTCTTCCACAGCAACAAAAACTCCAGCCAAATTCATCAACAGTCTGAAAATGTGTTTCCTCCTCCGCATCCCGAATCCCACGTCCGCAAGTCAAAAACAGTACCTACTCTGGAATTGGCACTGTTGTTGTTGCGACGAGGAAAATCCAGGAAATGCGGTGTTTTGTGAAAGGTGTGGACATTATACCCTAGGTTGCAAGGATTGTTTCTCTTGTTAATGAATGAAATTTAAATACAAGGTTGACTAGAGTCTTGGTTTAGTATTTGTATTTTGAGTCTTGTAGGTCGTTGTTCTATCCCAGGCTGTTCTTCAGATAAAAATGACCAAGGGCTTGTCAACTCTAAGAAATCATTCGTGGGAGGTCCATTTTGAGACATCTTGGGAAGTTGGGAAGTTTGCTTCGGCTACATCGAATTGGAAGAGTATCCTATCCCTCTTGTGATGGACAAACAAAAGCGGCAATAAATACCTTTTGTCACTCTAGAATTTCCACGAAAGTAGATAGAATTGGACTTTTGCGAATCCCTGGTGATTTTACAAGTGTTCTGCCCTAGAAAGCTGGTTTCGTCACGGGTGGGCAGGTAGAATCCTGAGGTATTCTGGATATGACAGATGAGATAGCTATTGTAGATGATAACCGTAGTACCCGCAATGGACACAAAACCACAGGCATAAGACGATTGCAATTAATTGGGCCATTCACAAAAAACAAAATGAATGAATGTAAGAAACGAACGAGGTAGTCAATATTAAACAACTATCCATTCTAAAAAACCCTCTCATCCATTTTCTCAAAAGGTAAAAAACAAAAGGCCAACGGGTATAAAGTAATCATCATGTTATCATTTCCTTCTTCCCACCAAGTACAAGCCCCTCTGAGATCTTTTCGTAAAACAGCCTTCCTCAAATCTGTAAAGTGTTGGCCCAAAAAGGACGATATCATAAACCCAGAAAAAAGAAGTGGCGCCTTGCGGACAAATTTGTGTCTACCCAACACCGCAAACGCCATAAAGATGAATGAAAAGACCGCCCCAATCCGTCTCTGTGCTATGTGCAATACTGAATCGTTCGTAGTCCCCCCCAAACACGAAATAAAATACAAGAAGTGCCGAACGTATTATTGCCGAGTCCACTCAGCGCCTCGAATTGTTGTTCTCTTTCTATCAAAGAGAGAGCGATTATGCGAGGAAGACAGTACATCCAACAAGAGCCACCATGAACAAGTAACCGGTTGATCCGAGGACGCCGGCGAGAGAAGTGGGACTTGAGGTTGAGGATGTGGCGCCCGAGGTAGCGCTATCGGTTGAGGATGGGTCGGCTGCTGTTGTACCATTTGGTAGGGTTCCGTTGATGACGAAGGTTTCGGTGTTGTTGATGATGGAGATGGTGACGAGGGAAGCATTTAGATTCGTTCCGTCTCCGATGATGTTCGTAAGGAAGGTGGAGTTGCCATTATCGTCACAACCGCATACGGCGTAAGCCGCACAAACGCAATCGATTGGCTTGGTCTCGTTGGCTCCAGTTCCATCGTCTTGTCTCTCGTAGAGATTTCGTGGGGTGACTGTAGGTGTTGCTGTTGCAGAAGCAGAAGTGGATGTGGCCGTTCGGTTTCTTCGTCCGGTGCGGTTATAGTATGTGTATGGATGATAATAAGGATAGCTGTAAAGTCCATATGGCCATGATCCATGGTACGAGGACAATGCAACTGCTCCTCCTACACCTACTCCAGCACCCACTCCGATTGCGAGAGGACTGATTCCGCTTGGTGATTTCCCACCTGAGCTGTATGGTGTCGATGCTCCTCCTCCATAGTATTTTCCTCCTCCGAAAGATCTTGAAGCCCCGGAACCGGACTTTGTGGCACCGCCGGCGTTTGAGGATGATGAACCTCGACTTGATGAAGAGGAAGAGGAAGAACTAAGAGTTGTTAGATGATGTCTGAGATACCCCCTGACTGTGATCCGATATATATAGTGATGACTAGAAGAAAAGCGACCATGACCGTGAAGTCTGGTGGTTGTAATCGACTAGAACTGGAATGTTGCGACGCATGATTGGCATTGGCAGCAGCAACAGCTCCAGCTGCCGCAATCACCGCCCCGCCTTTCCTGTCGTCGCTATTCCCAACTCCAGCCCCGACTCTTGGAGAAGTACTACTTCCCCCCAGCCATCGCCACAAAGCTCCAAGGCCATCCCCTCCTGGATTTCCCCTCGACGCTCCAACACCACTGCCACCTCGACTTCCTCCCCCATTATACGACGGGATATACCCAGACCCAGAGGAACCACCCTTGCCCGATGACGAAGAAGAAGAAACATACCCAGACGATCCGCCTTTACCCGAACTACTTGACGATGATGATGATGATGAACTGGATGAAGAGCCACTGCTAGAGGAGCCACCCCCCTTGCCACCACCACCTCCACCCCCCTTCCGCTTGTACAATTCCGAAGCGGCTTCGTATGCGCGCTCTGCGAAACTTTTGTCGACGAAATCGTACTCTTCGCGCTCGACAAGGAGGACGTCATTGTGCTGAGGGACCGCGAAGGCCGAAGTCTGGCAGGCGAGCAAAGCCGCAGCGACGAAACTGGAAATCTTCATGTTGTGTGATGTGTGATGTGTGTAGGTAGGGCAAAATATGTAAGAAGTCTTTGGGGAAATATCAGATGAGATATGTTGTGCGACGAGATTGAAAATAATTAAGAGGAGGAAAGAGACAATGGATTTATCTTAATTCGGGCGTTTGGTGGTGTCTCAGGTTGGCTCGGTGCTATGTCAGGGCGCAGGAGGCGTTATTATATATTCCGAACAGGGGTGTGATTGTGGCGGGGAGCTGATCTTCTTTGAAGGTCAGATTCGGTCATTGATTTACCCTTTTACGGCAGCCACAACTACCTACGATTTAGTGAATTCAACGAGATAGAATACCAAGATCCTAGCTCCCGGGATTGGCTAACAAAACCGCCTTATATCATCGTGTCATGGATTTATGGAGCACCCTTTGCGTTTGACGTGAGAGGGAAATCGAAGTTTGCAACCAATCACCAACACGTTGCTGCGGGAGTGGGCTTCACGGCAGGCTGCGCCTTGTTTTCCCCCCTTGCCCCAGCATCATTGAAGGAAGCACACATCGAGACATCTTTGTAAGATTTCCGGAGCAAAGAGTGCCAGGTGGCGGGTAGCCAAGAGTTTATGGAGGGAGGTATTTGACATCAAAATAATTACAGCGAATTAGGCAGTTGCATTTCTCTCCCGGTACAAGAAGACCCTGCTGGCAGATTACTGGACCGCAAACGAAGCATAGCCCTGAGATCCGACCCTGAGATCCGACCTTGAATGATAGTGAGGTGGGTATATCGTGAGAAATACGATTTAGTTGTAGATTTCGAAACTCTAATAATTCCAAGAGACTGAAGAAGAAGCTTGAAAGTCGGTGTAGGTTGTAGTAATTGCCTTCGAAACAATTCCAGAAAAAAGAGCAAAGCAGGTGTGTAACTCAATGATAATATGGCGGTAAAATCTAGCCACAGGAACACAAGCACCAGACCACCACCTTGAAACTAGACTAGGAAGGTGAGCTGTATAATGTATAAGCCCTGCACACTGGTGCGCGCCTCTTTCCTGACTTCGCTACCGAAATGACCTCTTGGACCGGTCAAAACGTGCTATGACGGGCTTCCTGATGAGTAAAGAAAACCGGAGGAGCTGCGACTTCGCAAACTGATAACATCGCGTGATTGGCAATTATTGACGTCGTCGTAGCTATGCGACTTCGCCCCAAGGCAGCACTAGGAAGTTAGAAAGTGTGAAAATGGAATCGCCAGGAAGATCTATCCGGCAATTGAAACTCTGCACTTCATAGGAAGAAGAAGAATAGGGTTCAAAACATGACTTTTGTCTATCTAGACTCCAAGATCCATTCGAAAATTGAATACCTTGCATTCCGTAAAGCTGAAGGACGGAGACCGCTAGAACGAATTTGTTCATTATCATAATCATTTGACCATGTGAGCATTTCATGGCTTTTCGTATTCCAGAATGACAGGAGTGGTGATGGTCTTGCCCTTGAATGTTTCAAGTCCTTCTCCGCCCTACGAAACTGTCAGTATCGCGATCCAGGGTGGTAGCGCAATAGTAAACTTACGTAGCTGATCAATGGGGAAACTTCAACACCATCGCCTTTTCCGGCGCTGACCAGTGTCGCACCAGCAGCTTGAAGCCATCGCTGTCCTTGGTTCATAATATCTGCCTTACTGGTCTCAGCGTTATCCTCCTTGCTGCCAGCTCCATTCTTTAATGGCGAGAACTCGTCCTCGCGCTTGACTTCGAGGCATCCGAATTTAGAAAGCTCCAGCATAGGGAAAACATCAAAGACGAATTGCTCGAGTTTGATGCCATTGGGTTTCTCAGGCTTGACGGTTTCACCTGTCTCGGTGTTGACGTAAGGAATCTTCTTACGAGCCACATGATGAGGAAGGTTGCTCGCCCATTCTGGGATGGATTCTAGGAATCTGAAGGAGTAGTAGTGGTTGACGATGTTGGCAGCTCGGAATTTCAATACCCTTGGGGCGTTTGGATCAGATGGCTGGTGTGCGTCCAAGGCTTCTGCGACCTCATTGTCAATCTCGGAGTATTCGACAACATCTGGTTTGCCATTCTTTATCAGAATGAGCCCAACTGCCTCGGTAGCGTTTCGCTTTCGGACGACCTTGGTTGCAATATCAACATCCTTGGATGCAGAAAATCCGATGAACACAGGATCGGCGACCTTGACCAAGCAGTTATCCACACAGTAAGCGTGGATATGTTCAATACCACGCTTTTTCATGTCACCAGTAACATCCGAGTTGACAAGTGCTTGGTAGATACCTCCATTTCCGTCTGGGGCCACAGCCACTCTTCCCTTGCTCTCTAACAAGATCTTACCCTCATTCGAGATACAAGGCAGAACACCCTGCTCGAAAATAATGACATTCTCCTTTTGGAGGCCAAAATAGTTGTTCTCCTGAAAGTATTTCTCTGTAGGGCCTCTTGTTGGTCCACTGGTCATGACATACCAAGGGATCACAATTTTGGTATCCCCTCCAGCCTTCTTGTATGCCAAACTCTGCAACTTCTTTATTCTCTCGCCCTGCATTTGGAAAAGCGATTTTCCTGACAGGAGACCAATGTTGAAGCAACCTTTTGGATCCGAACTGCCCAATCGCGTTCCTTGTCCACCAGCCATAAGCACGACACCGACTTTGTTCTGAGCAATCAAGTCCAAACCCGACTCGTACCACTTCTCCAAGTCTTCAGCCTTCGAATCGAGAATACTGGCCGTGGCAGATTCGGGGAGGGGTTCGAGAGGTGGCTCCTTGTCAGCATCTTGAGTTTTGGGTGGGTTCAAAGCTTTGTCTGTGATTTTGTTGATATATTCTGGGTCGAAGCCAGAGAGTTGTTCGAAGAGTTTGGCTTTCTCGGCAGAATTGAGGGCGTCGTAGAATGCAAAGACTTGGTCTTGTTTGGCCTTGACGTATTTGTCTTTCAGCTCTTGGAGCTCGCTGGCAGAGGGTTCTCGTGGGGCAGCATCGTTGCTACCTCCAACACCGGGGATTTTGTTGAGAAGGTTCTTTGTTGCTTCCATGATGTGCAATTGATGTGCAAATAACGTGTATCGTTGAAGCAAAAGCTAAGGTTGGTAGGTGGTTTGAGAATCGTGGATGGAGGGGTAAGGCTCTTTGTATTGCTTCCTGGTTCAGGGGTTCTTAATATCTTAATATAGATCAGCCCCCGGAAATGCCCCAACAAATCGTGACCTCCCGAGTCTTCAGCCCAACACGATCCGTGAATATCTTCAATTATTGGCTACCATTCACGAGTTTCTTTTTCTCCTTCATACCCGGTAGCAACGTCTCATTCAGTACATTACTTGCTTTGCCTTTCTCCGCTATCTTGAAATCCAGTATACGCAGCTTATATTGCTTTTGTGGTCATTCACCGCTTTAAAATCGCAACTTGCAAGCCTTCCGATTCGGCCATCTGTACCAGGGGCAGATTTTGCCAGGAATTGCCAGAGTCAATCGCCCCTGTTGGATGGCAAAAGAACGAGTCCCTGAAATGAGGAAGAGGTTGAGAGGATCTTTCAATCAATACTATTATATTCGGTGTCTGTTATGTAAGAGGTAGCTAAGGGATATTCTATTAAATAGCCTTCGAACAATCACTTCTTTGCTATCCTGGCCATTTATTCCAGGGCTTCTAACACAATCCCTTTCGCCGGTGTACGGTGTGCGGATAACGAAAGCTTGAACTCTTACAAACAATTTCCTAACTATTGAAATACAGTCGAAACAATTATCTCCAAGGATCGAAATGTGCTTCCAAGTATTTCATAACACACAACAATAGTCTCAAGTGCTGCTTTTAATGGACAAATGGTACAATTTACTGTAATTTTGAATCATTACATGTCCTCTATTTGATAGCATCTTGCAATCTGGTAAGCAGCTATGTTCACAACATCGTATTCGAATCCGCTACTTCAATCTTAACTTCCACGGCTTCGACAACGCCAGTTTCCAGAGCCGTTTGAGCACCAGAAATGCCATACTCCGCAACAGCAACTGAGGATTGTGCTTCACCAGCAACAGCTCTTGCCGCTCTTCTCTCTTTCACCCAATCCCCGACTTCCTTCCAATTCGCAAGTTTCTCTGCATATGGAACTGTAGCAGCCAGACCGCTTGTTGACGTTGCCACGAACACTCTTGCACCCTCCCAAGGAGTCGATGAACCATCGCCGTCGGATTTTCCATCAGATGCCCCTTCAACCCCCTCACTCTCTTCATTGCCATCAGCCGTCACCGCTCCCATCATCTCCTCTTGCCACCCATAAGTGAACTCCCCCTTCTTCAAAGCTCTGCCCTTCTTGACTCTGAAGATACTCTCCCAGACACTCTTCCCAACAATGCAAACACATTCTGGTCTCCACTTCGCGACCTTTGCCTCTAGAATAACCACATTGGCATCCATTTCCTTCTTACTCAACTCAGCGCCATTTCTCGAAGGCCTCTCGACGATATTCGTGTTCCCACAGCCCCAATCAACGAGCAAATCTCTATCTTCTTCAGGCTTCAGAGGACGAGAGGTGATCCCTGAATTGAATAAAAACTTCCAGAAATGGTTCGTGGGGTGTGAATACATGTGTCCAGCGGTGGCGGTCATTACACCTGGATTGAGACCAATGAAGAGAAGTATCATAGAGGGCCCAACGATGTCTGGGATTGGTGAGAGGTGCGCATATGTTGATGGGTCGGCATATTTAGTTGGTGAGCTTTTCTTCTTGCTCGGGGAACCCTTTCTCTTGCTTGGTGTCGTGATGTCGTTTGTTGTCTTGCGTTTGCGGCCAGATGGAGTCAGGAGTACAGCAGGATCTGGAGTAAGACTTCCAACACTTCCAAGATATGGAGACGCCGTTTCATCGTCTTCTATTTTGACAGATCGTGACCTGGGTGTGACATGTCGTGGACTTTTGCGAACGGGTGATGGAGTCGCTGAAGACCGACTTGGAGAATTTATCAATTGGAGAGATGCGGTATTGACTTCGGTCTGTTGAGTAGATCCAACTGGGCGCAAAGGAGAAAGAACAATTCGAGGACTTTTCTTGTTTGGAGACGTTGACTCTTTTTTTGCCGCTGTAGATGAAAGTGAGAATGAGGATAAGTCGAGCCGCCCAGCAAATGTGGCCAGCTTTGGTGGCGATGCGATATCTGAGTCGTTGAAAGAGTCGTCCTCTATCAGAATTTGATTCTCCTCGGTTTCCGCCATTTTGAATGGAATGGTGATGGTGATGGTGATGTTGGTTGAGGATTGTGATGGCGAGTTTGAGGTTTGTGATGGAGGCGGAAAGCGGTACATCCCAAGTAAGCCGAAGCGGGGCCAATCATTAGCGATCTCGTGGCCTGTGACATTTTGCCTGCACAATCGATTTTTTGCTTTCATTGCGCTATTCACTTATTTGGAAGGTTTTGGTGTAGTTCTTTTCTCCGCGGTGTTCCAATGTTATCTTAGGTGGGTGGTAGTGAAGTGAGAGTTTCGGTCAACCCCCTTCTCATTGCGCTACTAATTCTCGGATAATTATACGAGGGATTTAGGAGAAACTCTCTAAGACCTTCTTGAATAACTAAACTTTTAGAGTGAAAAACTAAAATCTTATCAGGTTCCTCTGGGGTTGATAAATCTAGACACCTAAGTTTCGAGATCACGAAGAATAGAATCATGGTGCCAAAAAAGTAGACGAGGAAATGGAGTGAATTATTTCAGGATACCGGGGGAATCGAGTTTGGTGATTACAAATAGCTAGCACAGAGACTTCCTACTCCAACACATTCGCTCCACCTCCCCGTTCGCCCATGTCTAAATATGGCCTTGTTGAACTGTGATCTTGAAAAATAAAGCTTTCTTGCATGATAGGGAGGCTTAACCTCTTCTTTCGATCGTTAATATGCAGAGCTTGGGAAAGACTTGACGGGTGTGTAAGTTGGAGACTGCAAATTTGTGTTGGACAACGGCGACATACTGATACCATATGACACACTCTCGTTGACTCCTATTATTACCCCAAAAGTTCTTGGAACATTATAACTGTATGTCCAAGTGTATTTGTATACAAATAAGCAAAGGTGTCGCGTTCAGTAATCTGCGGTAGGTACTGGGCTACCTGGAGTGGCACAGCAATCCTTTCAACCGTAAAGAGTTGAGACCAAAAAATGGAAGAAGCGCGGCTGTGATCTCTATATCATGAAATATTTTTTCTGGAATTATTGTTAAACTCTTCCCTTGAAGTTAAGTCCCTTTGAAAGTTGTCCATGACCTATCTTAATTCTATTATACCTTCTCAAACTTGCTTAGTAAACCAGAAACCTCTTGCATGTACGACAACACCCATCCAACAAACCCCCTTCATCTCGGTGCGGTAACCAACCCACTTCTAGCCCATCGAACAACAATCCCTTTCCATCACTAGGGAAGGTAGAAAAATCGCAACTCCACTCTCGAATCCTTTCCTAGCACTTACCGAGGCATTAACCTCAACGGAAGGTCTATCCCCAGGTGCCCAATCTTTACTCAATTATTTGTCAACCTGCCAAATGAACTTATGCTTGCTTTTCTCCATTCTATTTGCCATGTTTAATTGGTCGGCGTTTGGTTCCCCGCTTCTTTAGCAACAATGCAGAGGAGGCTAAATACCTGCAGGAGGATCAAGTACCATGAGTACGAGGAGATATCACATAACGTGATCTACATTTAGGAAAACAATTCAAATACCCCGAGGTCTAGTGAAACTGTTGGCAAGAACAAGGGAGAAGATTTTGTAGGAAAGTGGGAGGAGAGTATGTATATAAGTAGTTCTCCGCTAAATAGGTGGACTTGGTGTTGTAAGATTCTTGTTTTTGCTATTTGAAAAGGAAGACAGTAATACCTACCTTCTGTTTTAAGAAAGTGCAGTTAGGAAACAAACCCTATGTTTTCACTTCGGATTCTTGTGGCTTTCTGCCTCTCGGTCCCAATATCAGCTTGGACAAAAGGACTAGGTATATACTATAATCCTTTGATGAGATCGCCAACTGACAAGCGCATAGAATGTACCTCGCCATACTACGTCTGGACAGTTTCAAGTACCATCCTCACTCCGTAAGTCTTCATCCCAACGACTTTCATTCCCATCGATCGTGCCTTTTGCTAATGAATAAACAGACCAGCAACAGCATCTCCCCCCTCCTACACGCCAACAAATTTCTGCTCGTCCCTCCTCCAACAAACAACCTTTCATGAAATTCCCGTAACCTCAACCGGGATCTCGACATCAACAAAGACATCCACAATCGCACATACAACCACGATTACTGATTCAAGGTACTTCCACTTCCCCTTCGCCAGCTTTCCCTCCATATCTTGTCAAATCTAATAATGAGAAAAAAGCTCACCAACATCAACTGTCTACTGTCCCCTCCCATCAGCAAAGCCAATCTGCGGTCTCAAATTCAACAACGCAATCTCGCCCCAAGTCATGAACCAAATTTACAACCCCGAATCGGGTTCTACGGCTTATGCATATGTAACTGAATCGGAATGCCATGAACCTTGTGTTGCGAGGTCGGACTGTCATTGTGAGATCCTCTTTTCCATTTCTCCGAAAAAGAAACGCGAAGAAGAAGAAATGAGACGAGAGCATTAAAACTGATCTTTTGAAATCCCAGCATTCCTACTAGAAGGCACCAACCCACCAGGGAGCCCCAAACCATGCTCTCTCTTCCGCGAAAACTTAGGCGAGAATGGCACGAGAGCAGAACCAAATCCGGAATTTGTACCTCAATGGCCTGCTTGGTATGACAGGAATTGTCAGATTTGGTTACCTGTAAGTCGTACTTTTCTCTCTTCCTAGGATGAAGAACAAGAGGAAGCCAACTAACAAACCTCAGGACCTCTGCACACCCCAACCAACAACACTTTCAAAAGCCCCTCAATTAAAGAAACGACAAATACAAATCGAACCAACCTCAGTACCCACACCCAGTCTCCCCATCCCAACTCCCATCCCGTCCTCAGAGCCCATGATCACAGCTTCCCCCCTCGAAAACCGTGAAATAAAAGATATCCCAGACTACCTAACAACCTACTCCTGGGCATCATATTATTACCTCTCAGCGGGCTGTTCTTGTGTAATCACTTCCGCATCCCCTTTGACAGATATTACTACCACAGGGACTTATACGAAGTGGATTAGTACTGTGGTATGTATTATTCCGTTCCCTTTCCCCTTCCCCTTTAATCCCATCCCCCCATTTTCCGTCTCGCTCTTTCTTGATTGAGCGATTGAACCCCGGATCTCTCAGTTTCAAGAATGTAAGCTAACAATGAATGTGATGATACCTAGACAACAACAGTCACCACGGATTCAACTCGCTATACCTTCACAACACCACATTACGCTACGACGACCACGAGCATCCTATGAGAACCCCAACAAGGGAAGAGGGGTGATTTACGAAGAGAGAAGGGAGAAGATCGCTGTCTAGACTCTAGAAACGAATAGCGCTTTGAATTATGAGACTTATTTTTTGTTGCGATGATTACTTTCCCTCGTGACCAAGTCCCAAGTGGCGAGTGAGCCATGAGTAACTCGTCAAATCGTGAGTAACTCATAGCTTACCTTTCAACTACCGGATTACTCGTCAATGGATGGCTTACTCGTGAATTCTTTTCGACACCCAAACTTTGGTTGGCTGGCTCGCCAACTCGTGCGTAACTCTTCAGCCCACGAGTACAGAAATACAAGTAAGCTACAAAATTACCGAACATACAAGTAGGCCATCAACCCCCCAACTGCCCAAACTACAACAAAATCAACCCCACACCGTCTATCCAACTCACGTCACCAGCCTCCCAAAACAATCCAAAACAACTCTCATAGCAAGAAAACCCAACTTCAATCCTCTAAACAATCCAGATAAAAACCTCGAATTATCCTAGGGAATTAGAACAACGAGAGGCATTAACTGCAACTTCATTTCTTCATCGTGAGGTCCCCCACTTTCCCGCTATTTGAAGATGTATGCGGCGCGATAATAGAATTTGAAGATAGTTGCTTTTGTAATCCATCAACAACTTCTGTAATCTGATTTTGCATCCCAAGTAAGCCACAAGTAACTACTAGGTAACCCATCAATTAAC
Organism: Hymenoscyphus sp. LP001; assembly: GCA_037952655.1. Lineage (NCBI taxonomy): Eukaryota > Fungi > Ascomycota > Leotiomycetes > Helotiales > Helotiaceae > Hymenoscyphus > Hymenoscyphus sp. LP001. The sequence goes on from JAPZOX010001054.1 coordinate 11,870, forward strand.
AGCTGATCCCCTAAACATTCGATATCCTACTCGCTATCCATTAGCTCACCACCTAAAATAAAACTCAGCTTAGGGGCCCAAAAAAAAGAAGAAAAAAAAGAAGAAAAAAAAGAAGTTGCGAGTAAGTCAATGTTTGTTCAGCTTACTACCAGCTAACTCTCCAACTTCCCCAACCTTTACCAGCTTACAACAGCTCACCTTACTCGACATTTACCAACCAGCTTCCTCGCAACTCCCCATTTCAGTTTCAGCCCCGCAAACATGCTTTGCTTTGCCTTGCCTTGCCTTGCTTTGCCTTGCCTTGCCTTGCTTTGCCTTGCCTTGCTAGTCTTACTTACACAAGATAAGTGCGAGCAACGAACGGGCCGCGTAAGCCATGACATACATGAACTCTCGCAAGTAAAACCCCCCACAATTAACGGACTCCTAAAGTAATCTGTGAGTAAGCTGTGAGTAAGCTGTGAGTAGTAAGCCGCAAGTAATCCAGAGCTGCCTCGCGACAGACAATAGCAAGCGGTAAGCAAAGCAAGCTGTAAGATCTCTCTCTCATTTGTTCCAACTTCCCAAAACCAAAAAAAATTGCAAGGAATTTTTCGAGACCATCTAGGTTAAGTGACATGATTTTGCCCCGGAAAGTTTGGAACAATGAGCTAGGTGGGCAGGCAGGTACGACAGACAACCTCCCCCAGTTTTTGAAAAACCAGATCATAACATGAGCATAAAACGATGGGGAAAACGAAGCAACAGGAAAGTGGTAATGTTAAAAACAAGTTCGAATTCTATCTTGATACCTCCATTATCCATATTATACAGTTACCATTCATTCGCATTCCCGTTTTGTTTATCCCACCCATTCCAATGCCCAATGCCCCCATCTATTCTAAGGTATATTCATTCCATTGTAACAATTCATCTCCCCTTCCGCATTCTTCAAATCTCCGCAGTCTTGACCTCCGAATTCTTCTTCCCCTTCCTAAAACTTCCAAATCGCTTCTTCAATCCCTCGCCCAATCCCCCTGAACTACTACTTCCCTCCCCATTCCCATAGTAATCCGCAGACAAGAACTGATCACCACGTCGGAAATCATTGACGTTATTCCCGCTGGCACTTCGTTGATGTGCCATGCCCGGTCGGAGACGTTGTGGTTGCATCTCGTAGCTGGAGGCTTCGCCGACGGATTGTCCGCGGTGACGGGAGACGTGTTTATCTTTCTTCAAATTCTTTTCGATGGAATAGGATGGCTCGCCCTTGCCTTTGAGATCTTCGGGTAGGTATTTCTATGTTCATTAGTTTGGTCAAGGGTGGTGTGGAGTAGAAGAAACGTACAATGTGATCCCATCGCTTATAAGCACCGCCTCCCGCCTCTGGCTCTCGCATCAAATCCGCGCCCTCTTCGTAATGCATCACTTTCCCATCTAGTCCCGCCATTCCCGGTGGAATGACAGCAACCCCGGATAGAGGAACGTGTTTATCGAGGGCATCCCGGATATTCGCTGCGGGTGTAGCTCTGAGAGCTTCTTCATTCGAGTCGCGGACCGCAGCAACGGGGGAGTTCTTGAAAGTCCGATTACGGGAAATCAGGGTAGCATCGTAGGGACCCTCATGGTGATAGGCACCTCCGAAAAGTGTCGAATCTAGAGAATCAATCACATCCACTCCTGGAATGGCCTTCTTTCGTAGGTGTGGGGATCGATGTGCGGCTTTGGTTTCCTTGCGGATTAAATCGAGGGGTCGATGGGACATGTCGCCGGGAAATCGTTCGCCAAGAGAACTTCCTCTTCGTCTGTGACCTCGTGATACTGGCTCTGTTGGGCTTCGAACGCTTGAGGCGAGGTTGCCTCTGGATTGATCGCTCAGGACGGACTGGCGACGGGAGGAGGCGGCTGAGGAGTATGGGTTGGAGGGGTGGAAGGAGCTTCTGGTGGGACTGGCAGAGGCTGGGGGTGTAGGATAGACGGAAATCGAGGGTGTTTTTCGGTGGGATGTGCTGCCTGCGATGCTGCCACGCGTCTTCGAATCTCTTGGTACGGATGAGGATGACGACGAAGCTGTGTATGGAGGAGGGGGGGGGCTTTGGCTCTGCTCGCTAGGATGTGGAATTCGGGGAGAGGAGAGAAGATGTTTGGAAGTCTGTAGGAGGATACATGTATTAGCTGGAGATTCCGAGTTTTGTAAGACAAAAGAGAGATCAACAGTCTCGAAATCCGGTTTGGATCCTTGCGTTGAATAACTTGGTGGCAGAGGAATTCCGTGCAACTCACCCATTCCTTATCAGATGAAGACTCCATGATGGGCGTAGTGTGGCTGGTTTATGTGATAGCTGTGTGTTATTAAAAAGACAACAGAGTCGATGAGATGAATAATTGGAGTGCAATAGTCGAGGGCGATCGAGAGCAGGAAGGAGGCCTGGAGTTTATATGTGCTGGGCTGGAGAGCACTACCTGTGTACATCACCTAGTGGGGTGCTTTTCTCCGCCCTTCTCCATGGTAACAATAAAAGCGGCAGCAAAATAGGTACTTGGGGATCGTACCTGCCTTTCTGGTTCGTTGTTCCAAATCATTAGGGTAATTCAAGTAAATGATGCTAAGCATTTGGAACAATTTCAAAAAGTTACCCAGATGGTTGGAATGAACTTAATTGTCCCAAATATCCAGGTCAATACTCTGGAACGACGACTCAACATATGGTCGCTTCAACGAGTGGTACCTACTTGTCTTACTGCCGCTTTTATTGTTACCAAGGAGCCTTCTCTGGACTTCTCTGGGTATGATGAGTGAGCTGTCGTATATTTCCGGCAAGGTTACCCGGAGCTTCCCTCGATCGGCAGGGGTCAACCAACAACTCGATCAGAAAGAGTGGAGAGCTCTCCTATTCTCCTATTCTGCACCGTGAGCAGGCTGTGCCACCCAAAGACGCGAATGGGAAGCTTGAGTCTGGACCCAAGGTTACAATATCAAAACTCGGCACTCAAATTCTACCCATCCGTACCATCCGAATGCGAAAATGGGAAAGAGCCTTCGGCATCTCAGCCTCGTTGAAGTCGTTGCGTTCCACTCTTAGCATAAAAGTCTAATTTCTCATTCGTCCCAAGCCACTTAGCGTACCCGTTTTCCGGGGATTTCTCAGTCTCCTCATTGGTTGTAGGAATAGAGGTGGATACACTGACGTGCGTCCATCGGTCGCGCCTTCCGTTCTTCACTCTCTCAGACTTTTCTCCTCGAAGCAGCAACCTTTCCCTGTGGCATGGAGCAGAATTTAAGGTTGTTTATTAATTTCTCAAAATAGGTTGACAACAACCGTGCTTTGAGGCCGAGCATCCAACTTCTCTCCCCCGCGCATATGACCGTCCCTGTCACTCGCTCCAAAAGACGGGATCTCGTCCAAATTCACCACCACACTGCGTCCCGAATGGAAGATTTCTGGAGGCTCGAAAGCCACCCGTCTAACCAGTCTCCATCGCTGTTTACGGAGCTTGGTGGTGAGTTTGGACGGGATTACCCAAATATACTGGGTGATTTCAACAACGACAATGGCTTAATCATAGCATGTTGGAAACTTTTCATAGGAAGAGCTAGGTATTTACTACTATCAAGTGCATCACAGCACTCCAAGTAGTTAGTACCTTGGGATCTCGCAATGGTCATGAAAAGTTGCATCTTTACTTCGGGTTCGTAACTGCCTACCTAGCCATCATTGTTCTATTCTACCTTTGTAGGGTAATTAAAGTAAATTATCCTAAATAGTTGCCTAGCACTTGAAGTTGCCCTACACCCTACACGGGTAGTTGTCCAAACCCATCTGCCCTGGTTAATGGTTGTTGGTTGTTGGACTCTTGTGTTTACTGCCGCTTTTGATGTTCACCGCGACGGGAGGGTGCCGGGGCAGGTACCTACCGTCGTTGAAGGCAGGAGCGAACATGCTGAGAGTAGAGAGTAGGCAGGAACATTGCACTTCCCACCAACCTAACCCTAAATCTTTTCATCCCACTCCAAAGAACATTCCCTCACTCCGCAATTTCATCCCCTCACCGATGGTCAACTACAGGAACTCGATGCCGAAGATTTCGGCTTGGATGAGGACAACATGACCATCAACGGGATTAATTTACTTCGAGTAATGCAGGACAAGAGCTTTGAGTACAGCTTACGTCAATTCGGGCTCATGTTTAAAGCACTAAAAGCGGGCAAGATCACCAAAAAGTCGAAGATGAAAAGCAAGACGATAGGCAAGATCTATTATGGGATTTGGGAGTTGCGAGACCAGAGCCGAATGCTACCATCCGAACACGCTTGGAGGATGTGGTTAGGCAAACACTAAAGAGCCAGAAGACGATGTTTTCGTGCCTCGAAATTTACCCTTGTCATGGTTCACCCGAAGACGAGAAGTTGGCTTTCGCGAAGTGGTACCGTGCCGAATATGACGAAGATTACACAAAGGCAATGAAGCACGATAAAAACAAAGCGTTCTACGATGCTGAGCTTATATTGCGTGCGGCGGGTGTCGGGATGACCACACAACAACTGGAGTCTGCAACGCTACATCGGTCTATTATTGCAAGGTATCGACATAGAGGAGCACCCGGAAGACGAGGAACATGCTGCGGAGAATGTCAAAACGGAGAGATCTAGTCAGGCTTTGGAGGAAACAATCTGAAGAGCCCGACGAGGACGGAGAATCCGTTGACCCTGTTACTGTATCCGCCAACACTGAATGGTCTGATGACGAGGGTGCTGTGGCCGAAATTTGGAGAGTTCGGCTAGAGGCCTCCCGTAAAAGAAGGAGGTACTAGGGTAAGTCTGAACCGTTTTCCATTTGGGGGTATTTGAAAACGAATATCTAATTTGATTATTGCGCCTAGAGGATCGGCTAGCGAGGTGGTAGATTTTGACGTTGAGGTTGGCAACGAGTTTGATGATAGTATGAACAATCATCCCTGGGTGGAAGCGCGTAGGAAGCTTTCGATATTGGGACCCATTATTCCACTTGATCCTCACTGAAATTCTCTTCCTTCATTTCGATCAAGGTCCCTGAACTTGAGAGATTTGGGATCTGGCTGCCCGACACGAAGACAAGATGATTATATTGATGGGCACACTTGCTGGAGATGCTCGTTGAAACGAGGAGTTGATACACAGAGTATGTTGCTTTGGCATTTTCTCGGAAAGGTTGAAGGACAAGTTTGAACGCTGGGTAAGATGGAGATAAACGATGTAAGAGAGCTGGGCATTGCTCTGCCTATATCTTCTTTGATTCAAATTGTGCGAATTACTCTGGACAATTAAATTCATTCTTCGTTCACGTTTAGAAGAATCTGGAATTCTAAATGTTCTTGGAGAATTTACTCTCGTTGTCCTGGAACATTTGAGGTAATAGACTGGAGGGGGTTACGGAGAGGAATGCTTGGGATTATTATCATGAAGGACTTGCTATGTAGATTTGTTTGATTACATTAAGCATGGGATTTGAAGGAGTTCAGCTTGTTTTTCGATGCTATTTGTAGGTGACCTGTAAATAGACGGGATTTCCCGAAAATATCGATACGCGAAAACCTATTCGCTGGGTATCTTTTGATTGTTGGCCGGTTGTGGGAGAAAGTTCCTATTACGAAGCTACCTACTTGTATTGTAGGTGACCCACCTCGCAGAAAAGCGGCCGTAAATACTTTAGATTCGTTACCCAGCTTATTATCATAACTGCTTGGGTTAAGATAAGGTAATTAATCTAGATACTTGAGACGATTTACTATTTACCCAGCTGGGTTTAAACAATGAAGTTCAATGGTCGTAAAGTATTTAGGTAATATCTGGACGGTGTGGTATGACGAGATATTTACTGCCGCTTTTCTTGTCTGCTGCGAGCCTATTGATAAGTGCATGCAGGGTTTCCAAGGATAATGCGCGAAACTGACTTGAGGGCAGTGTGAGCAAGGAATACTCAGGTACTCAAGTAGTACTCAGAGTAGTGTGAGT
>JAPZOX010001055.1:0-17837 GCA_037952655.1 Hymenoscyphus sp. LP001
TAGAATAATTAGTTAGAGCTACTTCTAATAATAGACCACGCTTAGCTTATACTACTTTATAGTACTATTAGAATATCTCTATTCGAATTATAAAAGAGCTACTTACTAAGAACGTCTTTTAACTAGTATACGTCTAAACCCTCGACTATATAAGAGAGGCTATTATAAGAAGAAGCTATAACAGTTATAAAGACTCTTTAAGAAGTACTAGACGTTGGCTAAGCGAATATAGTAAAAGCTTAAGAAAAGAAAGAACGGGACGTAAATAGACATAGACGAGAAGTAGACTTTAGAGTCGGCGATATAGTTTTTATTACTATAAAGGACTGGAATACGCAAAGACCTAGCTGGAAGTTAGACTACTAGATAGCTAGACCTTTTAAGATTCTTAAGAAAGTTAGCTCTGCTTTTAGACTCTAGTTACTATCCTCTATTAGAGTCTATCCTGTCTTCGTACTAGAGAAGTTATATAAAGCTTTAGACGATCCTCTGCCTAGATAAGTAAGTACGCTACCTCTACCGATTATCGTCGATAAAGAAGAAGAATAGGAGGTTAAGGAAGTACTTATAAGTAAGACGCGATAGAAGTCTCTTTACTACCGATTAAAGTAGAAGAGCTATAATAAGGACCTTAACTAGCACCTAGCTCGCTACGTAGCCTACTCGCTACATATGTTAAAGGAATTCTATTTAGTAAATCTAATAGCTGACAGGCCTCTAAAGGCTCTTCCTTTGTAGCTAGAGGCGTACGAGGTAGGAAGAGACAATTACAGCGAATTAGAGAGTAACGACTCTATAGCTACGGAAGACAAAGCGGCTTAGTTAGAGAGAGCCTGGTTAAAGGAGGGGGTGGTATAACAGTCCTAGTCACATACGACTGAATCACGTGCCGAGGTTCTGCCGAAGTCTTGCTTAGTATATATAAATAGAGACAGAGCGTACTAACTCTTCTCTTCTCTCTTTAGTTTAGTTTTCTTCGAATATAGGTACTATTCTATAAGTATCTCTTTTAGTATATTTATAGAGAGCTGTTATAATTCCTATACTTCTTTAAGCTTTTATATAATTATATTAGCTTTCTAAATTAGCGATCGTAGTATAGCTTTATTTAAGAGTTTATACTAGATATCTAGAGGCTTAGTATAATATCTATATTCAAAGAAGAAAGAGCTTACTTTCGTAGCTAATACTATTTAGTTATTAATTACTAATTCCGCGAATAGTAGTAGTTCTTCTTAGTTATCTTAAGTATAATCTACGAACATTTATAAATAGGTTTCTACTATTTAGTTTATTCGTTTTATAGATCTATTTATTTCTAGGTAAAAAGTTATAGAAAGTCTTTATATAATTCCTAAAAGAGAATATACTCTTATCTAAAGGTAGCTTATAAACTACGTTCCTTAATCTAATACTATTACTTTTAGTAGATAGTACTTTTAATAGAAGGTTTAAATTAACTATCTAGTAATCTATTATAAGCTGAATATAAAGAGGTTAATAGATAAGGTTGTCTTATTATAAGAAGAATTAACTAAGGAGAGAAGTCTATTCTATATAGAAGAGAAGAGGTCTTATATCTCTTACTTCGAGGTTTCTTAGTAAGTATAAGCTATAAGGAACTAAGATGTCGTTATAGCTCTTATTATAGCTTTTGTTACTAAGGTGATTACCGAGGTAGTAAACCTTAAGCTCTTATTATAGATTAGTAAGGTGATTACTAAGTAAGGTAATTACAAGTAAGGTAATTGCCGAGGTTGTCACGTGAGGTCACGTGTTTATACGAAGGTCGGTAGACCGAGTACTCTTCGGGTATAAACTATTATAGATTCTCTCTTTAACCTTTAAGACAATCGCGTATATATAATTAAGAACGAACTTAAGATATATCTTAAGAAGGTATATTAACTAAATAGAGAGGATTATAAATAAGTTATAAGATACTAGCTTAGAAAGTAGTATAATTTCTCTATTCTTTTTAAAATAATAAGAGATTACCTTAGAATTCTAGTAACCTCTACCTCTTCTAAGTATATCTTTTCTAATAGAGGACGAATTATTACTAGAGATCGTAGTAGGATTAGAGAGAAGAAGCTAAGATAGATTATATACCTTTGCGATTAAAGTATAATTATAGAAGAGGAGTTAGTAGAACTTACTAATAAAGAAATTAAGAATCTTATTTAGGTAAAGGAGTAGGTAGAAGTAGATAGATAAGATAGATAAAGCTTAATTTAGTAAATAAAATACTCTTCTCTACTCTGATTATATAATATTTTATTTTACTAACCTACTTTCACTTTCTCTTATATAATCCTAGAGCTTCTATTAGCTATACGTAACTCTAGAAACTATAGTATTCTAGTAGAACTTTAGTCTAGAGACTAGTTCTATTTTACTACTCTCTAGAAGTATTCTATCTAGAATAGAATTATAGAATAAATAGAAAAACGGTTCCCGATACCGAACTATATACCAGGTCTATCTTAGCTTATCTCTTTATATCTCTAGTAAAATATACTAGTACTAGTAACGTAGCTTAGGTCTTAGCCTAGGTCTCTAGTTTATTAATACTATTCTCTTCTTCGATAGTTAGTTATATTTTAGCTAGGGATTAGGATTATAATAATATTAATAAATTTCGACTTCTTAATTACTTTGTCTCTTTTATACCTTAGTCTTTTCTAGTTCTAATAACTAAATAAGCTCTTCTTATAGTTTAGCTTCTTTATCTTCTATATCTTCTATTTCTTCCTTTGTAAATATAGAAATATTTAGAGAAGGTATAAATTTAGAGACTACGACTTATATAGTTATTAAACCTATAGATATATTCTTAACTAGTTCTAGTGTCTTTAAAGAGCGTCTATAAGGTTTTCTATTCTTTATTACGTTTATTATTTCTTAAAGACTACTAGTATAGTTCTAAAGCTTTAGCTTAACTTCTTCTCTCTTTAATTCTTTATTAATACTTATAATACTTATAATAATTATACTCTCTTATTTAGAAGAGTAGACTCTAAAGTGTTTAGTTATTTACTCTAAGTATTTTATAAAAATACTAACTTATTTAAGGTTTACTAGCTTATTACGTCTTTCTCTAGTAGAGATTATCTTTTGATTAACGTAATAGTAGTATTTACTTCTCTACTGTCGAATATAGCTTATACTTAGAACCTTTCTAGTAAATACCTTTATTAAGCTTATCTTCTTACTATTAATTATAGGTTTATAATTAATTCGATTTCGTAAGTATACGTCTGTTTCTATAGCTTTGTTCTAGAATTCTATTAGAAGATTAGCTTAGTTAAGTAAAACTCTTATACTTATCTTAATAGTTTAGATAGCTCTCTTAGCTAGTCTATTCTAATATAATAATATAATAATAGTAGATTATTCTTTAATATTTATATTAACTTACTATTTCTTAATAGCTTTTAAGAGTTCTAGTATATTATTAGTTTAAGTACTCTTAATCTTCTTATTAGTCTAGTTCTCGACATAGATTTTCTAGTATAGAAGTGTCTTATATACCTTGTCTTTAGTCTTTAGTAGAAATACCTAGTTCTATTAAGAGAACGTATTAATAATTAATAAGATCTATCGATTTCCTTATTATAATTAGAAAAGAGCTAGTAATATTAAACTAGATTTAGCCTAGTATTATTTCTATCTATTTAGCTAGTTTCTTTAGAAACTTGTTTTAAAGCTTAGTAAGTATATATACTTTATAGATATTTAGGTCTTTTAGGATTTTAATTCTCTTCTAAAACGTAGTAACGTAGTATAAGTTTATAATCTTCTTTAGACTAAGATATATAAATCTCTAGTAATACTTAAGATACTAATCTATATTAGTTTCTATTATAGCTTTATTATTAGATTTATAGTAGTAATTACTCTCTACTACTTCTCTAATAATTAAGGTAGTTTTCTTATATCTATTTATAATATTTATAATAATATAAATACTATCTTATATTTTAGAGCTAACTAGCTTCTAATCTCTATTTATTAGATATAACTTTCTATAATTACCTACGAATTTAAGTTTAGGAATAGACTAATATAGCTATTAAACTAATAGTAAGTTAATACTAAGTTTTAAAAGCTAGTAAAGTCGGAATCTCTACCTATTCGTAGCGCTAGCTACTAACTTAGAATTAAGTATAAGTAATATAGTTCTAGAGCTAATAAGATACTCTTATAATTTAGTTAAAGCTAGTAAGAGCGTTATAGTAATATAATAAGAGTATCGCGATATAGCCTTACTAGAACAGAGGAATAGTAGCTAACGTTACTAGTATTTAAAAACTATCTAACTATCTAATTCTCTATCTTATAACTAGGTATATCTTCGATATCTACGTCGTTAGATTTCTAAGTAGTACTAACTATATTAGTATAACGGTTTATATCTAAAGAGTACTCGGTCTACTAACCTTCGTATAAAACGTAACCTTATATAACCTCGATATAAGAGGTTCTAATATCGCTCTAATAACCGGTAATTATATATAGCCTCTATAACGTAGTATACTACTAAGTCGCGTACTCTACCGAGTCGCGTACTTTTCTTAACTCTACTACTTATAAATTTTAACACGCGTTTTCTTAATAACTACTAATAGAATTCTAAACTAAAGAAGTACGAATTATCTTAGCTATCGAGGCTATCTAAACATCTAAAAAAATTAGTCGTTGTAAAGCTATAAAACTCTATAATATCTCTAAAACTATATTATATAATAGAATAGCCGGTTAAACCTCTTATTATAAAACTAAGGCTAATTATTATAAGTTAACTAAAGTAGAGAAGGAGATAATTATTTAATATATACTTAATCTAGATATAAGAGGATTTACGCTCTAGCTAGGTAGTATTAAAGATAAAGCAAATTATATACTCGAGTCGTATAGAGAATAACGCGTTAGAAAGAACTAGACGTAACGATTTATACAACGACGTCTAGAGTTAAAGACGTGTTTTAATCGCGTTTATAACTTTCAAAAGGCCTTATATAAAGATCCTAAGCTAATTAGCGCGTGGTTTCGACTAGTAGAGAATATATAGACGAAATATAGGATTTAAGACTACGATGTCTATAACTTTGATAAGACTAGCTTTATAATAGGTATTATCTATACTAGAATAGTTATTACACGCGCTAATCGACGTAGTAGAGGTAAGGCTGTTTAGCTAGGTAATCGGGAATAGACTATAGTAATTGTCTATATTAATAGAGAGAGTTTAAGTATCTCTCTATTTTTAATAGTTTAAGAGAAAAATCACCTTACTAGTTAGTATACTAAGAGTAGTCTTTCTTATAACTAGGTTATTAAACTAATAAGTAATAAATAGACTAATAATAAGACAGGTCTAGAATAGCTTAAACACTTTAATAAATATACTCGGAGTTAAACAAAAGAGCTATATTAGATATTAGTTCTAGATAGGTATAAGAGCTATAAATCAGCTATATTCTAGGAATATTATAAGACTAATAATATTATTACTCTCTGTCTACCTTCTTATTTATTCTACCTAACCTAGCTACTTAATATTAGATATTTTAGTATTCTTAAACGTATATATAAGCGTTAAATTAAGACCTTTATCAAGGTCTATATAAACTATATTACTAAGGTCGAGTTCTTTCTAGCTTTCTACGTAGTCTATAACTAGTTAATAATAATCTAAAACACTAAAGCTAGGTTCTATAGAGCTGGTCTAGTATCTCTAGAACCCTAGACTATTATCTTAAAGCTCGATATTAAGTTATAGACTTCTATACCTACCGGACCCCTCTCTGCTAATACTACCTCTTAGGTCTCCTAGATACCTTATAACTCTACCGAAGCTGTTTCGTAATTAACTCTTATTAAGAATCGTATTACTCGTTACTAAGTAAGCTCGCTAATATCTATTTTCTAGATAATTAGTTTATTAGCGAAAGGTATAAAGCGATTAGCTTATAAGGTAACCCTCTTATTAGCCGAAGTCCGTATACTTCGAGTAGTAAATAAAGCTCTTAGTAAACACTATAGAGCTAAAAAGATCTATATCTAAGAAGGAGGTACACTTACTATAGAGAATACATAGGATAGATTAGCTTAGAAGAGTACGAAGAAGTAGGTTTAACGCGATAAGCACTCTAGAGAGAGTAGAGAATATAAAGAATAATTAACTCGACGACGTTATAGTACTTATAGAAAAACTAGTTATAATTCGTAAACTTATTAGAAAGCTGTAGATATATCTAGTTTATCTAATTCTAAGTAGTTTTAGTAAATTTAATCTATTATAGTAGTTTTATTATATTTCAAAGTAGTAGAGTAGTAGAAAAGTACGCGACTCGGTAGAGTACGCGACTCGGTAGTATACTACGTTATATAAAACCTCTTTCCTCGTATATAGAATAGACTTCTTCTCTTTTCTTTCTTAGTTAATTCTTCTTATAATAAGATAACCTTATCTATTAACCTTATTATATTTAGTCTATAATATTAGAATTAACTTATTCTCTCTTATATTCGCTTATTAAGTATATTAAACGAACTATATATAGTAGATTCTACGAACTCTCTTTCTTATATATATAGTATAAGTATAAAAATCCTCTATAGTTAAGATATATAGTCTTATACGAAAATCCTTTATAGAAATACACGGTTTTATATAAAACGAACGAATAAATATAATAGTCTAAAGTATATAATAGACGACTATAAATATAATAGTCTAAAGTATATAGTAGACGACTATAAATATAATAGAGAACGTAAGTTTAGTAGATGTATAAGAACCTCTATAGTAGTTAATAGACATATTTAACTAGTAGTAGCGAGAAATACAGCTTCTTATTATAAGCTAAAACTAATTAATAGCGAACCTTTCTAACTAATAAGACAAAGCTCTTATAAGGCTTAAAGTAAGACTTTCTCTCTTTAAAAGAAACGAAACTACCTCTCGATAACCTACGCTTACTTCGACACTAGTCTTAGTTACGAATACTAATTATAAGCTAAAACACTACTTTCTATACCTAGAAAGATACGATAGAAGTATATCTAACCTCTTTTCTTAATTCGAAGGCCTTTTATAAGTAAAGCTAGAAATAGATAGTCTATTAATTAGAGAAGAGAAAGAGAGAGTTTAGTATATCTTTAGACAACTCTGAAGAGATATAGCTATAAGGATTTTCCTCTAGATAGAATACACTTACTTATAAAGTAAGTTTATAGTTTTAGAATTTATAAGACAGCTTTATATAGCGTTCTATAACCCTCGACTATAGTAAAAGGTACTTAGCTAGATTAACTAAACAAAGTAAAGCTAACGGCCTTTTAGCGAATTCCTTAATAAATTCGATCAGCTAATCTTAGAAGCTTCTAGCTAGAGATAAGACGACGTAATTAAGAAGAGCTACTTAAAAGCTACTCTTAGTACAAAGCTAATTACTATAACTGTTAGTATTTAAGAAGATAGTATCTACGATAGATACTATAGAGAATTATAAATAATCACCGATTAGCTAAACGAAGTCGCTGAACTTATAGCTTAGTAAACGAAGAAGCTACGAACGACTTTACCTAGAGCTACGTAGAATTAAGCTACGTACGAATCAAAAGACAGTTCCTCGTATAATACGATAGACTAGGAACCAACTATAGCGGTCTCCTCCGCTTAACCAAAGAAACTACGATAGAGCTTAGACGAAGTTCTTACTAAAAGAAGAAGCTTAGACCTCTGCCTAAGATATAGACTTAAGAGACACCGAGTCTAGGATTATAAGACGAAGATAAAGTAGGCGACGAAGAAAGCGTTACTCGAATAAATAAAGAAGGTCTAGGTAGCTTCTATTTAGAAGAAAGACGAAGACGTTAAAGAAAGAGATATAAAAGAAAAAGAAAGGATCGTAGAAGTCTTTAACTCTAACTCTAACGATTTAGAAAAAGCATAGCTTCTAGTAAAAGACGCTATTAGAAGTAGAAGAAGGTTTTAAAAGAAGTAGTAGAGGAATAGCTTAAGTTTTAAGAGAAGTTAATAGACAGTCTCTTGTTTTTAGTTTCTATATTAGTTAATAAAGAATGTTTTATAAAGACTCTTCTTAACTCTAGATATTTATTATATAGACTTATTAGCTTCTTCTTTACTACCTAGAATAACCTTTAATATATTCCTATTTCCTCTTAAGAGCTCTCTAGCTTTGATACTCTCTTAGATAATATAATATTATAAGCTGAATATAAAGAGGTTAATAGATAAGGTTATCTTATTATAAGAAGAATTAACTAAGGAGAGAAGTCTATTCTACGTATAAGAAAAGAGGTTTTATATATAGAGAATCTCTTACGTCGAGGTGTCTAAGCTAAAGTCTCGCTATAGCTCTTTATTATAGCTTTCGTTATAGTAAGTATAAGCTATAAGAAGCTAAAGTCTTACTATAGCTCTTGTTATATCTTTTATTATAGATCTACGTATCTACCGAGGTAATTACCGAGGTAGTTCCTAGGATTACGTAAAGTTATATAAAGTCACGTTTTATATAAAGATACGTGAAGTTACGTAAAGTCACGTTTCGTACGAAAGTTAGTAGACCGAGTACTCTGTAGATATAAACCGTTATATTACTCTCTCTTTCTAGCTCTCTAGAGGTTATAAGCTTTCGTATTCTTAAAAGCGTTTTAAGATTCCTAGGTTAGCCTAGTATATTCTTCCTACTTTATAAGTAGCTTACTAGTACGTCCTCGTTCTTTTCGTTTATTAAGAATCGCTTCTACTATATATTCTTTATTATTTTCAAGGATCTTAGATCTAGGTTAATCGTTATCTTAAACTTAACTTAGTAGTAGGTTGTTATAGCTAGTTATAAGAGCTAGAAGTAGAATACGTCGTAGATTCTAGGAGATATATCTAAGTAATAACTATATATTCTAATTACTTCTAGTACTATATACTTAGCTTATTTCGTATTAAGCTTCTTTAACTTCCTTATTATATAAACGTTCTATAGGTTTAGCTAGACTTTATCTCTAACTTTAAAGCTTAGCGCTTATTATCTTCTTCTGTTTATAACGTTCTCTACTATTTACTATATAGTAGCTATTACCGATTATACCTATTCTTATACTTTTTTAAGCTTTCGTATAATTATATTAGCTTTCTAAATTAACAATCTTAGTATAGCTTTGTCTAAGAGTTTATACTAGATATTTAGAGGTTTAATATAATATCTATATTTAAGAAAGAGGTTTACTTTTATAGCTGATACTATTTAATTATTAATCGCTAATTTAGTAAATAGTAGTAGCTCTTCTTAGTTATCTTAAGTATAATCTATAAACATTCGTAGATAGGTTTCTACTATCTAGTTTATTTATTCTATAGATCTGTCTATTTCTAGGTAAAAAGCTATAGAAAGCCTTTATATAATTTCTAAAAGAGAGTATATTCTTATCTAAAGATAACTTATAAACTATCTAGTAACTGTTTTAGATATAATATTCTTAAAGCTATTATAGATTATTTCTTTTCCTAGCCTATTTATAATTATAACTATATTTATATATCTATTACTTTCTAGTAACTTAACTATAAAGTCTATTAAAATCTTACTCTAGATTCGGTTTAAGACTAGTAGTAGCTTTAGAAATCCTTATTATACGTCTCTCTAAGCCTTGTTTCTTCTATAAGCGTTATAATTTTATATAAACCTTTAAATGTCTTATAATATCTAATACTAGAAGTATTATTATAAGAGGATCTAGGCTATGCTTTCTTATCTAGGGTAACTATAGAGCTTAGAATTATATATAGATTAGATTATTTTTATACGTAGTTCTTTATTATTTAGAACCTATAACTAGTTCTAGAACCTTAGCTTTTCTTCGTTTATAATTATATATTTAGATATCGATATCTTAAGTTTTAAGCTAGTAGAGAACGTTCTTTTATCTTATTATATAGCGTTCTTTATTACTTAAAGGTTAGCGTCTACTTTTTTAGCTATTATCTAGAGTTCTTAGAAAGTCTTTTCGTTATCTAAGACTATCTCTTACGTCTATATAGCTTCTCGCTTCTATACTAGGTTCGCTTTTATAATCTCTAGAGTCTATTCTTCTTCGTTTATAAACTTAAGAAGTTACTTCGTATAATAATCGATTCGTTCGTCTATAGTATTATCTAGTATATCTTATTCTTATTATAAAAGATCGTCTACTTAAATATTATCCTTCTCTTTAATATATATAATTATAAAGTTATACTTTAAGAGAGCTAGAGACTATTATATTTATTATTTTATAAGCTTCTAAACTATTATAAAGTACTTAAGGTTCTTATAATCTATTCGAATTTTAAAGCTATTTATACTTTATAACTCGGTATTCTAAGCCTCTAGGTACTATATAATAGCTAGTATCTTCTTATTATAGATTTCGTAGTTATATTTAGTAGATAAGTTCTTCTTTAAAAAGAAGGTATAAGGTTATAATAGTCCTTCGTCGTTATATTATATAAGCGTATTACTAATATACTAGCTAGAAGAGTCCGTTTCTATAATCGTTTATCTTTCGCGCTTAAATCGTATAAGAGCTAGAGCTATTATAAATATATACTTAAGTTTTTTAAAGATATCTTAATATTCGTTCGTCTACGTAAACACGTATTCTTTATAAGTAAGTTCTATAAGAGGTCTTATAATATTAGAATAGTCTTTAATAAAGTTTTAGTAGAAGTTTATAAAGCTAAGAAAGCTTTATATTATAACAGCTGTTACGTAGCTGAAGGTTACGTAGGTAGTGTTATACCGGGATTTCTATTAAGTAGTAGAATAGCGAATTAATCTATCGATTAATTCTTATACCTTTTAGCTAGCTAGCGTACTAGTAAAAGCTATTTATTCACGTCTGTTATATATATAGTCTTAACTATTATAGATGCTTCCTAGTCTAGGATTACCTTTATCTTTTCTAGATCTATTTCTACTCTTAAGTTAACATTAAAGATAAACCTTAGATACTTCGTCTATATAACTTAGAATTCGTATTTATCGATATTAAGAAAGAGATCTACGTCTTTAAGCTCTTTTAGAACACGCTTAACTTATTTCTTATATTCTTTAAGAGTTCTATCTATAAAGATTAGAATATTATCTACGTAAGTAGAGTAGAAGTTATTAAGGTATTTCTATAGTATCTAGTTAATATATCTTTAGAATATACTTAGTATATTTATAAGTCTAAAAGAGGTAACTAGCTATTTATATAATCTATATCTTATATAAAAAGCTGTCTTCTATTCGTCTTCTTTTATAATTCTAATTCTATAAAAAGCCTAGCTTATATCGAGTTTCGTATACTATCTTACTTTACTAGCTTATTATAAGGTTTCGTAGATTAGAGAAAGTAAGTACTAGTGTTTTTATATAACTTTGTTTAGTACGCGGTAATTAATATAAAACTATAGACCTCTTTCTAGCTTTTATATAAAGAGTATAGAGGTAGTAGTAGAAGAGTTACTAACTCGAATCTAGCCTTTGTCTATATATTCTATAAGCGTTCTTTAAAGAATAAGAAGTTTATCTAAAGATATATTATAAAGCGGTCTCTAAGAGACTATAGCTTCTTTTCTATCTTCTTTTATAAGTTCGATCTAGTAGTCTATTCTATTATCTTATAAAAGAGGTACTTTATCTAAGTCTTTTAGGCTAAAAGTACTAAGATAATTCTAGAACTATAGTAGTAGCTTTGTTTAAGAATCTGTCTTTATCTTCTTTATCTTCTTAAGTACTTTAGTAATATCTTATAAGCTAGCTAAGAATACTTGTATATTTTAATAAGACTTATTTATTATTATTTAGAATACTTTTATAGAGATAGGCTAGTAATCGACAGAGGAATTTATATAGCCTACTTCTAGGTTTTTAGCTTAATTTCGTATAAGTATATTTATTAAGAAAATAAAGTATTTAGAAGTAGAACTATTAATTCAAGTATCTTATTTAATAATCTAGAGAAGTCTTAGAATTATATTATATAATTCTAAGCTAGGAATAATATAGAGAAACAACCTAGCTTTATAGTACTTATTAATATCTAAAGAGACAGCGGCGACTTCTATTACTATATTATCTAAGAGAGTATTAAAGCTAGAGAGCTCTTAAGAGAAGATAGAAATATACTAAAGATTATTCTAGGTAGTAAAGAAGGAGCTAATAAGTCTATATAATAAACATCTAGAGTTAAGAAGAGTCTTTGTAAAATATTCTTTATTAACTAATATAGAAACTAAAAATAAGAGACTATCTATTAACTTCTCTTAGAACTTAATCTATTCCTCTACTACTTCCTTTAAAACCTTCTTTCGCTTCTAATAGCGTCTTTTACTAGAAATTATTCTTTTCCTAAATTATTAGAGTTAGAGACTTCTATAATCCTTTCTTTAACGTCTTCCTTCTAGATAGAAGCTATCTAGACTTTCTTCGTTATCTACTTTATCTTTGTCTTATAATTCTAGACTTAGTATCTCTCGAGTCTATATCTTAGACAGAGGCCTAAGCTTCTTCTTTCTATAAGAACTTCGTCTAAGCTTTATCGTAGTTCTTTTAATTAAGTAGAGAAGACTACTATAGTTAGTTTCTAGTCTATTATATTATATAAGGAACTGTCTTTTGATTCGTATATAGCTCTAGGTAAAATCGTTTATAGCTTCTTTATTTACTAAGATATAAGATTAGCGACTTTATTTAGCTAATTAGTAATTATTTATAATTATTTATAATTATTTATAGTATCTATCGTAGTTACTATCTTCTTAGATATTAATAGTTATAGTAATTAGCTTTATATTAAAAGTAGTTTTTAAGTAACTCTTCTTAATTACGTTGTTCTATTCTTAGCTAGAAGCTTCTAGAATTAGCTAATTAAATTTATTAAGGAATTCGCTAAAAGGCCGTTGGTTTTATTTCGTTTAGTTAATCTAGCTAAGTACTTTTTACTATAGCTAAGAGTTATAGAATACTATATAAAGCTATTCTAAAAATTCTATAACTATAAACTTATTCTCTAAGTAAGCGTATTCTATCTAAGGAAAAATCCTTATAGCTACGTCTTCTAAGAGTCTTCTAAAGACGTACTAGACTCTTTCTTTCTCTTATCTAATTAATAGACTATTGATTTCTAGCTACGCTTATAAAAGGCTTTTGAATTAAGAAAAGAGATTAGATATACTTCTGTTATATCTTTCCAGGTATAGAAGTTAGTGTTTTAGCTTATAATTAGTATTCGTAACTAATACTAGTGTCGAGGTAGACGTAGGCGTAGGTTATAGAGGATTAGAAGAAAGTCTTCTTTTAAGTCTTATAAGAGCTTCTTCTTATTAGCTAGAAAGGTTAGCTATTAATTAGTTTTAACTTTTAGTAAGAAGCTATATCTCTCGCTACTACTAGTTAAACATGTCTATTAACTACTATAGAGGTTCTTATATAGGTTCTTATATATCTACTAAGTTTATATTCTCTATTATATTTATAGTCGTCTGCTATATACTTTAGACTATTATATTTATAGTTATCTACTATATACTTTAGACTGTTATATTCGTATAAAACCGTGTATTTCAACTATAAAGAATTTTTATATAAGACCGTATATCTTAAATATAAAGGATTTTTATATAAGACTATATATCTTAACTATAAAGGATTTTTATACTTATACTATATATATAAGAAAGGTTCGTAGAATCTACTATATATAGTTCGTTTAATATACTTAATAAGTAAATATAAGAGAGGATAAGTTAATTCTAATATTATAGGCTGAATATAAAGAGGTTAATAGATAAGGTTATCTTATTATAAGAAGAATTAACTAAGAAGAGAAGTCTATTCTACGTACGAGAAAAGAGGTTTTATACGTAGAGAACCTCTTACGTCGAGGTCTCTAAGCTAAAGTCTTACTATAGCTCTTTGTTATAGTTTTCGTTATAGTAAGTATAAGGTATAAGAAGCTAAAGTCTCGCTATAGCTCTTGTTATACCTTTCGTTATAGATCTACATATCTACTAAGGTAATTACCGAGGTGGTTCCTAGGATCATGTGAAGTTACGTGAAGTCACGTTTTATACGAAGGTATATAAAGTTACGTAAAGTTACGTTTCGTACGAAAGTCGGTAGACCGAGTACTCTTTAGATATAAACTATTATATATAGTAATAAAAGTTACTACTATCTCTTTAGATATTAATAGATACTATAAAGCTAGGTCGTTTCTCTACGTTATTCTTTACTTAGAGTTATATAATATAATTCTAGGACTTCTCTAGATTATTAAATAAGACGTTTAAATTAATTATTCTACTTCTAAATACCTTATCTTCTTAATTTATTTATTTATTTATTTCTATTTAACGTTAAGCGGAGAATAGCTCGCGTAGGCTAAATCCTAAAAGTGTTCTAAAAGAGGGCAAATGACGCCAGGGGGGTGCTCTAGGCTATAGAGATAGTAAACGAGTAAGCTAATTTATAAGAGATAGTTTAAAAAGAAGCTCTACTTTTAGAATAACTCTTATTCTTAATTAGTTTATAGAATTAAAGAAAGATAAAGAAGATATATAAGTAAAGAGAAAAGAAAGGAAAAGAAAGTTAAGCTATCTTAGAGGATAGATTTTTATAAAGAACTTGGTTTTAGTATAGACCTTGCTAAAGAGTTTCTTATAACTAGGTCTAAAAAGAAGTTAAGAGTTTTCCTCTGTCTTAGCTAATAGCCTTAGGTCTTTATTATTTACTAGCCTATAGTAGAGTAGGTAGAATTGTGTTTTCGCTCTTTTATACTTATAATTTCTTAATTCTAGTAATATATTAAGATAGAAGAAGTAGAGGTAATATACTATAAAGTCTCTATATCTAGTTTAAGTTATAACTAGCTAAGCTAGGACCTCTCTTAGTAGTTAGAGAGTCTTAGGTTTTAAGAGCTAGGAGGTAAGTCCTAGTTTTTAATAGATATTTAGAAGTATTATCTACTAGAGCTAGTTTATAAGCTTAATCTCTATCTCTTTAACCTCTCTCTTAAGTATAGTAGTATAGAGTAAAGAAGAGGAACTAGGAGAGAGTGTTTAAGCTGCTTTTCTAGTAGCTTTATTAGCTATTTTGTTACTATAGATTCTTATATAACTTAGATACTACCTTATCTAAATCTTCCCTAGATATAGCTATATAAGGTCGAAGACCTTATTAAAGGTTTCTTATAAGAAGCTATAGGATTAGTAGGTTAACTATAGTATAGCTTTAAGGTTATTAAAGTAAATCTAATATTTTAAAGCTAAGGCTTAGAAGAGAGAATCTATAATAAGTTCTAGACTATATAGAGCGGCTCTAGCTTCTATGTTATATATTTCTAAAGTTTTACTAAAGAGGAAGATCTTTGTATTTAAAATAGCCTCTTATCTTATAAGATATACGCCTCTACTAGTACTTTTGTTATCTAAGTAAGAGCTGTTAGTAAATACTACTAGATCTATAGAAGGAATAGATAAGAGGAATTCGAGAAATTCTACTTTATAGAAGTCTTTATTACTACTAGGACTCGGACCTACTATCTTAAGAAGACGGGCTTAGCGGTTAAACCCTCTATTTTATAAAGAGTCTTAAATTAGGTTAATTTCTTTTAAGAGAGAGAGAGGTTTAAAAGAGTAGTAAATAAGCCTAGCCTTTAAGTAAGAGTTGTTTATATATTATTTAAGTAGGTATACTAAGTCGAGCTAGTAAGTTCTAGGCTTAAAAGCTCTGCTTTTTACTATAAGAACGACTTTAGCAGCTAGGAGGCTAGATTCTATAAGAAGTACTAAGGTAGATGTGGTTTTATAGATTAGGAGGATAATCTTAGTATACTTTACTACTACTCTATTTAGGAGAGTTAGGTGTTAGCTGATCTAGTTATTTATAGTACTTATTTAGCCTGTTTTCTCTCTTATTTAACTAGGGTACTAGGTTTCGTTTCTAAAGTAGGCGATTAAGAGAATATAAGTAGTAATAGCTTACTTTAGTAAATATAGAGGAGATCCTCTTACTATGTTTATTGTTTCTTTAAGAGTATTAGCTATAAGTATAGCCTTACTAGCTATTCTTTTAACGTAGTTATAGAAAGTAAGATAAGAGTTAAAGAAGATACTAAGCTACTAGAGCTCTTATATAGGCTCTATTGTCTTTCCTTTAACTATAATAGAAAGAGAGAGGTAGATACCTCTCTCTTTTTATTTCCTTTTATAAGAGAAGTAGATAAGTTCTAATTTTTTAGTATTAAAAGTAATACCCTTGTCTATGCTCTACTTAAGTGCTCTAGTAACCTATTCTACTAGTAGCTTAATATTCTCTGTCTTTAAGAGCCTAGTAGTAAGTAATCTAATATTATCTACGTAGCTGAATCTCTGTAATACTAGAAGAGAGCTAACCTCTAGGCTAAAGAGAGGCTGAATATAGAGTATAAAGAGGATTAGTAAGATAGGTAAGCCTTAAGAGAGGTTATACTAGAGCGGAGTAGTAGCTTCTATTTCTCTATCTAGCTTTACTTTTACTAATCTATTAGTTAAGAAAGAGGAGATCTATTCTACGAAGTAATATAGCTATTCTTACTCTCTTAACCTTTTAATTAGATAGCTAGGGAGTACTACGTTAAAGGCGCTCTTAATATCGAGTATAAGAAGAGAGGCTTTCTATTTATCTATAAGAGCTGACTTAATATTAAAGATAAGGTAGGTGATAAGGTCTATAGCAGCTCTTAAAGAGAGAGCCTTAAACTAGTTATACCCTAGAATAGTATACTTAATAGCTATTTAAGAGACTCGTTTTACTAGAAGTCTTTTAAGCCCTTTTCTAAGGACTAAGAGTAGAGTAATTAGGTAATATACTTAAGAGGAAGACTTATCTTTCTTATTAGGTTTTAGAATAATAGTAATAATAGTAGAGTAGAAGATCTTCAGGTAGAAGCCTATCTCTATATAGCTTTTAAATAGAGAGAGAGTAAGGTTCGAGATCTATAGCTAGGCTACTTTAAGAACCTCTGTTACTAGCTTGTCTTCTCTTAGTATAGTTAAGACTTTATTAAGAACCGATTCCTTAACCTTATATAAAGTAAGGTCTACCTATAGAAGGGACTAGGTAGAGGTAGTTAGAGTATTAAGTAGTATATCCTCGACTTCGGCCTTGTTTATAAGTAGCTCTTATATTAGGATCTTCTACTTCTCTTAAGTAGTAAAGCCTAATTAGCCTGCTAAGTCTCTTAAAAAGAGAGACTTATAGATTCTAGTACTCTAGTACTATTTATAAATCTTAAAAACGTCTTTGCTTATCATAGCCTTGTCGATTAGGCTATAGAAGTGTTCTCTTTTTACTTTCTAGATTTCCTATCTTAGAATCTTATAAAGAGTCTTTAAGATCTATAGGTTTATATTAAGCCTTCGTATCTGCCTTACCTTAGTAGCCGCTGTCTAGTACTCCTTATTCTACTAGAGGTGTTTAAATCTATACCTAAGCCCTTACTTAATACTACTAAGGTATATACTATATACGCTCTTAGTAATAAATCCTACTAGAGTCTCTAGCGATTTAGTATTTTATTTATTTATTTATTTCTATTTAACGTCAGGCGGAGTCTAGCTCGCGTAGGCTAGGTCCTAAAAGAGTCCTAGTTTTAGACAAATAACGCTAGAGAGGTGCTCTAGGCTATAGAGGGTGTAAATAAAAGAACGCTAATTTATAAGAGACAGTTTAAAGAGAAGCCCCACTTCTAGAGCAGCTCTTATTCTAAATTAGAATAAGAAAACAGTATATAATAAC
>JAPZOX010001056.1:0-17827 GCA_037952655.1 Hymenoscyphus sp. LP001
GGGTTGAGGAGAGAGGTTTGGGAGGGCGGCGGGGGGGGGGGAAGAGTTTGTATTTATCTGTCTCCTTTGCTTTGGCGTGACGGAGAGGAGAGGAGAATATTCCCCTAAGTTTAATGCCGGGGCAGGATATTGTTGTTGCAGGTAAGGTGGAGGAGGTGTGGAGGTATCTGCATCTGCAGGACTCTTCTTGGATATGAATGGGGGGACTCCAAGGACCGCTGGTGCTGGGCTGAGCACTGAACCGTGCGTCTTGCTGCGTGTGTGAGCTCAATGGGGCTTAGATTGTTCGCGCTGACAGAGGAGGATCGACTGCGGGAAGAAGATGATTGGCCGATCGAGGTTGAATCTGATGATGGGGAGGGTGAATGTAGTATGTAGAAATTGAAAAGGATGAGGGTATTGACAAGAATGAGTGGTGTTGACGGAGGGAATTGGGGTCAGGGTAGTCGCTCGCTGAATATGAAATTAATTGCCTATCACTATCATACGTTGGAATCAGATAGGGCAGTTACTAAGGCTGCTTAGGCTGCTTAGACTGCAGTCGCGCCTGCAGTCATCCAATAGAATCCCATCGAGAATGGAAGCGTCTATGGAGGAAGAGTGGTACAGTAGTAGTAGCACAGTAGCAGCACAGTAGCAGCAGGTACGACACGACACAACCCTTCCGCCCCGAAAAAGCGAAGCGGCAACAAAGAAGCCAAGTAGGTATCTTAGACTCCCCCGCCCATTCTCTTCTTCTTATTCACTTCCGAACCGACAAATATTCAGGTCAATCCATGCTTAGAACCATGCTTAGAAGACTCATTACCCAAATTGGTTGAGTCAGCCAGCCAGAGCCGGCGCACTGCACTGGGTGCAATTGATAGACGCTGTCAAAATCAGAGTAGAGTAGCTAGTCTAGTGTATGCCGAGGTCCGCCCTCCTTATTCAGACTTCAGAATTCATGCGACGCGGTGATGTAATTATGACATTGCAATTGGGATGGGACGGCATGGCATGCTATGCTATGCTATGCTATGCATAACATGGACATAGGTAGCTAAGCCAAAATCTGTCTTGCCCTTGCCTTCCGCCCGTCTAGCGTGACCCGAAGGTGCTGCTTTAATCCCGTCATTTTGTGCCTGACACATGAGGCTCTTTCTGGAACTTCACGACACCATCAAGGTAACCCAAACTACTCTACCCACCCCTCGACACCATCCAACACGAGCACTCGCGCACCAATACCGAGCATCTTTGGACTCTCTCTATTGTCCTCCTCCGACGAGCGTCTACCGCCCCGCAATACCCCCGACCTCCTCACGTCCAGCACGCACAGCAAACAGACACTTTGGTGGGGCACACCTACCTCTGAATAGTAGTAGCTCACCTTCGCTGTGAGTCTCCAGATTCACCTGCTCTCTCCATCTACACCGGTATCCCATCCATCGTGAACTCCCACCTAATACCCGTGTCGCCAATAGTTTCCCCCTTCTATGCTCCCGTCACGAGAGCTCCTCTAATCGGAATGCCCGCAAATCGACGGCAACAGACGACCCAATCTCCCACCTCACCCACGTCCAAGGCCACCGCGAAGTACAAGAATAAAGATGGTTCCAAGTTCATAACCGTTCCTAAAGCCTCCACCATCACCGATTCCTCCGAAACTTCCCCAGCCATGGCTAGCCCAACCACAAAATCAAATGGTCAAACACCCACTCCTCCCACGGACTTCAATAATGCGGCGCCCATCATCAATCGCAAGAAGCAAAAGCGGAGGGAAAAGCAGGCTGCGAAACTTGCTGCAGAGCAACCACTTAAACCTCAGACAAACGGCGCGCAACCGGCTGGTCAAGCCAAGAGGCAAATGGGGGGATTGGATGCACGAATGCGAGAGCATGGCTTGGACGAGCAGTACAATGAAAATGGACAGTTCGATCCAGCGGATGATGGATCCTACGATAGTGGCGAGGAAGGTGACGCATATTCTGGTTCGTACGGCAATGATGGTTCCTCGGCCTATGGATATAGGATGCCAGCCTCGAATTCTTCTGGGAAGAAGCAGAAAAAGAAAAAGAAGTCCGCTCACTCAGATACGCAACACCAAATCCACGCACATACCCATACTCACACCATGTCACACGCCCACCCCGGAACGAATGGCTTATCGCATAACCACGTATCACTCCCACTCCCTCCGTTAGCATCTACGAACATGCCTCGAGGACCAGGTATTTCAAAAGAGAAGATTTGGAATACGTCTTCTCAGGAGGAACGTGAACGGATAAAGGAATTTTGGCTGTCGCTCGGTGAGGACGAACGTAAATCACTTGTCAAGGTGGAAAAGGATGCAGTTTTAAAGAAGATGAAGGAGCAACAAAAACACTCGTGTAGCTGTACAGTTTGTGGACGTAAACGCACTGCCATCGAAGAAGAGCTCGAGGTGCTTTATGATGCATACTATGAGGAACTGGAACAATATGCCCATCACCAGGGAGATGGTGTACCTCCGCCAATGATGCCCCCGCCTCGACGATTCGGCGCAATGAGCGGATTGCAACCACCTCATCGCTTGCCCCCTACATTCAATGGTCAGCAACCCTCACGGGGAAGAATAGTGGAGCAACTAGGCGATGACGACGACGAAGAAGGCGACGAGGAATATAGCGATGAAGGCGACGAAGAGGACTTGAGCGACGAAGAAGAGCCTGAAGAAATCCCTCGAAGAGATCACGCAGCAGATTTCTTTAGTTTTGGCAATAGTCTTACAGTCCAAGGTGGTATTCTTACCGTTGCAGACGACTTGCTGAAAAATGATGGCAAGAAGTTTATTGAAATGATGGAACAACTTGCCGAACGTCGAATGGCGCGAGAAGAAGATGCGAAGGAACAATACTCCAATCAAAATTATGGTCATCCCCCCAATGGCGCCATGCACTCCCACTCACATGCTCACAATCATCCACCTCAACCAGAAGACGAGGCGGAATACGAGGAAGAGGATGAGGACGAAGAAGGAGATTATGACGATAGCCAAGATGAAGACTATGATGAAGAGGAGATGGTAGGTAATGGGGGATGTGGTTGCGCGGCCTGTTCTAATTTCATACAGGACACGATGACGGAAGAGCAGCGAATGGAGGAAGGACGACGAATGTTCCAGATATTTGCTGCGCGGATGTTTGAGCAACGAGTATTGACGGCCTACAAGGAGAAAGTCGCAAAAGAACGCCAGCAGAAACTCCTTGAAGAACTCGAAGAGGAAAGCCGGGCAGACTCTCAAAAGAAGGCCAAGAAAGCCAAAGATGCTCAGAAGAAAAAGGATAAGCTGGCTCAAAAGAAACAGGCACTCGCGGAAGAAAAGGCGAAACGTGAAGCCGAAAAGGCAGCCGAAGAAGAAGCTGCTCGTGCCGCCGACGCGAAGAAAGCCGAAGAACAACGCGCCAAGGCCGAGGAGAAACGTAGGAAAAAGGAAGCGCAAAAGAAAGCAGAGGAAGAAGAGAGAGTCCGAAAGGAGGCCGAGAAGCAACGTCGCTTGCAGGATCAAAGAGAGCGTCAAGCCGAGCTTGAGCGCAAGCAACGAGAAGCCAAGGAAAAGGAGCGGAAGGAGAAAGAAGAAACCCGACAAAAGGAGCGAGAGGCCAAGGAGTTGAAGGACCGAGAAGCTAAAGAGCGCAAGGAGAAGCAGGAGAGAGACAAGCGAGAAAAGGAGGCCAAGGCGAAATCCGACAAGGAAGCTAGAGAAAGGGCGAAACGAGAAGAGCATGCAGCTCAACTTGCCGCCACTCAAGCTGCCAGTGCCGCGACCCAAGCTGCAAAACGCTCGCAAGCGCCAGTACCTATTCCTGCAAGTCTTCAGTCACACGCTGCGCCTATGGCCTCACCACATGTACCAGTTGCCACTCCTGCCATTCCTAAAGCACCCACGCCAATCAAGCTTCGGACGAGTTCCCAGCAAGGCTCGAACGGTTCTATTCCCCAGACTCCTCAAAGCAGCGCTCTGAGCCAAAACGTCTCGCCTGTCCCAATAACCCCATTGCAAGGTAGCCCCGGTCCTATTGGTCCTCCAGGCAAGAACCAAGCATCACAGCATCCATTTTTACACCACCCTCAAGCTACTTCACCAATCCACGCCGCTCTCAAGAGTCCACCGGGAATGCAACCTGGTCCTTTTGGTATGCCAATGGGAATGGGATTTCAACCTGGTATGCCGATGATGGCGCCTGGATTCGAACGCATGCACCAAAACCCCATGTTCCCTCATCAACAGCCAATGGCTCCTTTCAGACCACTTGCTGGCTCAAATGGTATGCCAATCCATCCAGGAATGAACATGCACCAAATGCCACCAGGCCGAGGTTTTCCTTTATCGCATGGTCCTCCCGGATTTCCACAAATGCCCAATGGTCTTGGTCTTAGTCAACCTTTCGGTCCTCCAAAGGATGGCCCGCCATCTCAATCACACTCGAGACAACAATCGGCCTCTTATGATAAACCTTTCGAGGGCCCTGCACAGGCTCAGCCGATTGCACGACCGGCTCCGATTGGACGACCCTCTAGTGTGGTGCATGGCCATCGACGAGAGGCTGGAAACAATGATGTGGATGACCTCAGTAACCATCTTGGTAGCAGTGCATTGCTTGATGATTCTGACGAACAGCCTCTT
Organism: Hymenoscyphus sp. LP001; assembly: GCA_037952655.1. Lineage (NCBI taxonomy): Eukaryota > Fungi > Ascomycota > Leotiomycetes > Helotiales > Helotiaceae > Hymenoscyphus > Hymenoscyphus sp. LP001. The sequence goes on from JAPZOX010001056.1 coordinate 4,646, forward strand.
AACCCAGGATTTAACGGACGTCGCTCGAGTGGAGTAGCAAATATGAATAGTCGACCAAGCTTTGCACCATTACCTTTTGGAATGGACGGTTCAGGATTTGCAAACCCTATCAATTCTTACAATACATGGGGTGCGCCACCAAATCCTTTTGGACCTTCGTCATTGCCTGGATCATCATACGGGCTGGGATGGGGTCAGATGAATAATTCGTTTGGTGGGGTTGGAAATCCTCAAATCATTCGACCTTCGCCGCCACGTTCAGTTGCCATTCGATTGATGATATGCCGCGCCTGCAAAGACTTGGAGGGCACCACTCCTGACGGGTTTTATAGTCTCAAAGCCATCAAAGATCAAATCGATCAATACCCTGCTAATGAGCATCCTATACCCGAGTCGGAGGTGTATACATATTGCAGCACCGAGGGTAGCCCACAGAACGGCGGTGGATCCTTCGAGGTGCGTCAAGATGATAAAGGCTGCTTTGTTCGGCACATTGTTGAGAACGATAGCCCTTCGTCTAATCGTCCGGTGGGCCCTCCTGGTGATATTGGCAGCCCTGTTGTTGGTAGCGATAGAATGCCTAGATTCTCTGGACCTCCTCCTGGTTTTTAAAATTATTCCCCCTTTGGTGTCTTTTGGGCACGTTTGTCTTCTTTGTATCATTGCATCATTGGTATGGCCTTGAAAGCCACCCGATCTGGCGCTCTTGCTTCTCGTCATCTGCCCTGCGTTTATCTTGGTGGAGGGGACGGATGGATGGACCTGTCTGCGGAAATCATTTGAAAGGAAGCAGAGTGGTCCAATGTATTAGCCAGCGTGCGTGGCGCTTATTCAGCGACTCAGCTTCCTCCTACGAGGGAAGTAGAAATACCAAGCATAAATTCAATTATGTGATAAGATTTTTTATGTTGCGACTGTGATTTTGAATGCTGATGCGTAGGCGATTTATCAATTTCGTTTTTCGGTGTAGTAGTTCTGTGCCTCGAGATTCTAGTATTCCTCTCAAGGGTGTATTGTATGTCTTCTTTGTCCGTTTGCTTCTGGCGTTTGTAGTAAGCTGGTGACGCAACACAGCCTGATCCGGAACACTGTGTTCTCACATTGTTCAAAGAGGAACGAAACCCTATTTCTGTAGAAACATTCTGATGAGCTGAAAAAAGTATCTTCTTCCATTTCTTCCATCATTACTTACCACAACTACCATACCAAGACCTCATCAAACCTACACATTCACATTACCCACATTCCTGCAACCACCAATCACTAGCCCACCATGCCCCAAGTCCAACCCAAACTCCCCAAGAAAGATGACAAACCTCCAGGCAAAAAGCCCATCGCACGTTCCAAGGCCCCTGTCCTGAGACCGAAAGGAATAATCTGCGATGACTGTTACAAATGGGTCGAGGAGTATAAATGCCAGTGCAAAAAATACCAGAGGGTTATTGAACCGCTGAAGCTTTGCAAGGAGCATAGGGGGTTGGATCCTTACTTTGTGGATTATTGCGTTAAGAGTTCGCATTTGGGGGAGTTTTGTCCGGATTGTGAGGGGAGGTTGGATGAGGAGGGGAAGGAGGCGTTGAGGAGGAGGTTGCGGGATTTGGAGGAGGAGGGGAAGAGGAAGGGGAAGGGGAAGGGGAAGGGGAAGGGGATACCCTAAATTTTGGGGAGAGGATGAATCGCTTGGTTGTTTGTTGGGTGGTGGGAGTTCCGCTTGAAAGTCGAGAGAACGAACTATGATCGCCCCCTCCTGTATGATGAGACTTGTCATTCATGATGATGGTTTGAATAAGCCAGCCATTCATTGCTGGGACAAAGCAGGCATCCTCTTCACCAACAAAACAACAACAAAACTCCAGCTCCCTGTCTGTCCACGACACAAAGACATTCTCCAAACACCCCGAATAAAGAAACCAAACAACTATTTATCCACACTCTATTCTCCCACCTCATTTCTTGGAGAAATCTTACATCGATTCAAACAGTAAAAGTAAGCTCAAGTCCACGTTTCAAATTCTCTTTCCTTTTCCTTTTAAGCGACGGTATTTTAATTTCTCTCCTATTATTTTCATTCGTGCGATTCATGCAATATGCTCATCGGCCTTCTAGTTTTCCTTCGCCATAAAAGAAAGCACCAGCGAGGAAGAGTATGTGCTCCTCGTACAATCGCTTCTGCGAGGGAACTGGCAGGATGGAGGGCGGAACGGGAGTGGAATGTATCTCTGGAAGATATATTGATTGGTTTGAATAGATAATTTCTTTTGCGTTCAAAGTTTGTCATATTGTTAATTTTTGTTTACTCACGAAGGGGTGTGCTTTCAGTCTAAATCTTCCAATGGCATTATAATACTAAAAGGAGTCGCCCTCTCTCTATGGCCAGAGTTCTTCCACGCGAGTCAGGAGAGGGACGGCGTGTTTGAATGGCGTTGCGTTGATCCTGCCACGGTGCTGACCCCCTCTCCCAATGTTTTACAACCGCTTTCACGACTCAATTGCAATTATAGTTTTCTAGAATATGAAATTTGATTCTCTGGGTCTGGTGTAGCATACGAACACAGAAGAGTACCACTATACCTCTGTTACAAGTCCATGCACCCCAGACAATACAATTGGTAGAAGCGTTGGTTCAAGCAAGCTCTTTGAAAACACCCGAAACATAAAGGAATTGTTCTTTGCCAAAAGTCTCAAAGATTTTCATTTTTAGTAGATAAACAATACCTCGTAACAAAGAAACAAAGAGTATAAATACACCTAACCCTCAATCATCTCCCTCCATGTTTTCTCTCCAGTTTTCGACAGTGAGTGGACTCCAGTGACAGGCTAACTTCTCAGCAGATTTTCGAACTCGACGTGGTGACAAGATCATGGTGAAGGTGTCCTACGTTAAGATCATGGTGACTGCTTCGGACTTGACGACTTGATTTGATTGATCCCTTCTTTTCCAGTTGAGTGATTTTGATGAACTTGGTGCAAGTGAGAATTCCATCCATGGTGACTGATGAAATGCGATAAACTTGAATGTAGTTACGCCAATGAAAGGGGCGTTAAGTTTAATAGATAGATAGATAGGCTCTATTCGTAATGCAATTTCGTCTGCGAGTTCTCTGATTGTTTCATTTCAATAGCATACCCAAATAGCCAAATTTCCACCTGTGGGAACGCCCATCGATTCTGCATCTGTGTTGCGACACAACCTCGAAGAGTCTCTTATTGGAGACTAAAACCAGTCAAAAAAGGCTCCTATGATCAAGCGCGTTCTCCTAACCTATTCTTCGAAGTTACACTCACTAAATCCCCCAATTCAAGAAATTTGCTTAGCCCAAACCTGTCGTCCGTCCCTCTTAAGCGAACCCCAAACTTCCCCCTCTACCAGTAGAAAACCCTCAGGGTTCCAAAAAGCGACATGCAACAAAAATTCACCCATCGCACTAGTACGTCCCACTAGCGTCCTATCCCCTGCAGCCCTAGAAACTAACGTCCCGTTCCGCAGATTTCCCGAGTTTTGTTGCTCGTCGCAAATACGCTAGTATTTTTTTAGCGTCTTGCCCTTTTAAGTCCCAGGCGCATTGCGAATATCTTTGCGCCCAGGACTGATATTTTGAAAATAAATTTAATAATGGGATCGTGATAGTCGGGGCTAACTTTTGTTAAAATATTGAGGGATTTGGAGAGGGTGGACTTTTGGTGGTGTTGCTAACAAAATCTGAATTGTGAGTATGTCGATGATGGGAATTTTAAAAGCGGCTTTGTGGTGGCTTTGGGAGGAAAATGGGTGATGTAGTTTGTGGATTAGAGTTTGAGGCCCCTGCTAGTGCGCGGGTAGGAGATTTAAGGTTGAATGGTGAATTTTTCCACTGGTTGTGGAGAGGTCGAGTAACGCGACGATACTGATATTCACTCGGAAGGCAACACAAGTTCTTCCAGTCCTCTAGCTAACTCCCAGCTTCGCAAAGAGTAAATGTGTAATTATAAAGGGCGTTGTTTGATATTTACTCCCGCAAGGGGCAAAATAGCCAGAGAAGTTTCAAGTAGGAAGGTCTCTGCGGTCTGTTTTGCACGAATAAAGTTAGCAAGATATCAGCGTTTGGATACTCATATTATGGAGGAAAGTGAATTGGATTAAAGGAAATCAATCTGCTCCACGTCCTGGTGGGCATTTGCAACGGCCCCTTGAGGCCAGAAATGAATCAACTGAAGATCTATTTTATTGAATCAGTCACTTGACTGGTGGGTGCCTCCAAGAGTCGGGAAGAGGAGACAGGTTTCTACCATGACGTCTCGGGGTGAATGGCAAGGCAATAAGGTATCAAGAAATCTTTTGTTGCACATCGCAAGATTTTTTCGTCGTTGGAGAGAGCCAATGAGAAGACGCGGCTTGGACCTAAATTTGACGCTAGCGGGACCGCAATACCCCTGTACCCCGCAATTCAGACATTTCCAATATCAAAATGCTTCATAGGTCCATCTCTCAGTGCGGTGTTGCAACTTGATTGACTGCGCGCTGAAGCGTATAGAGTAGTCCAAGAAAACTATTGGTGAAAACCAATCCAACAACTCTCTGTTATATAAAAGCGGTACAGATTGAGCAACTCTCAAAACCAGTTACGAATCATTGGAAGTACTAAATGAACCTGTCATTCAAATTTCTTTCGTTCGTTTGTTTTCGACGAGGCCCAAGGAGTCCTTAAGCGAAACTGCTTCATACGATCCTCATCGCCACCAAGCAATGTGAGAATGATAGGCGATGAATATGGAGTTATTGAAGTTTGAGGTATGAAATGGTGATGCATTTGCCATCAACTTGGATGTGTTTTGGAAAGGTTTTCGATTTTCTAATCGTACTTCTCAAAATCAGAATGCGGGAGTCATGTGTAGGATTTCCTTCAAGAATATTTCCATGAGTACATACATTCTTAAATTGGTCGATTCAATTTAACTCCTTTAGCTTACGACCTACTAAGCTAGGAATCATTCTCAAAAACTTGAGTCAAGGGACATTTGGAATGCGTTTAGCTTGCTTGAGAGTTGTTGGCCTCGCGGTGAACAAAATAAGCGGCACCGTTACTTTTATACTTCAAGTAGTACAAACGCCTACAACGCGACGCAAATATAATAAAGATTTCAACATGCTAGGATGAATTAAATTAGAATCTTCCGCATCTGTCCATATTTTTGTTGTATTTTTGCCATGTGTTGTTCTTCAGTTATCTCGTTACGATTCTGGAGTCTCGAATTATGGTGCCGCTTTTTTTGGCCTACCGCGAGGTTGGCTTAACTGCATATTTGATAGCTTACCCCAACCCTCTTTTTGGCCCCCAAACTTGACGATTGGCTTACTTGCTGTTTGTCAGTTTACTCAATACTCGCTTTTCACCCCCAAAAATTAGAGCATATCTAGCTTGCTAACAGCTTACTCGACAATTAGTGGCTTAACCGATGAACCTCTTCTCCAGCTTACCCAAAATTCGATGGGTGACTCGTAGCTTACTCCTAGCTTACCCCTGGCTTACTCGCAGCTTACACGTAGATTATTTGTTTAACTTTTTGGCCCCCAAATATGAAGTTTGGCTTACTCGACAGTCATTAGCTTACTTCTCATTTGATGGCTTACTCGACAATTGCTAGCTTACTCATATTCGAGTAGCTTACTCGCGAGTATTTTTGGCCCCCAAATATTTGCTAGCTTACTCGTCGATGACCGGGTAAGCCACAGAAACCTCTGGTTTACTCGTCAACCCGCTTACTTTCAACTTGATTGGTTTACTGGTTGTCAAATATCCTATTTAGCACGTGATACAACCCTTGTAGTTTGATTAGACCTTCAATTTATTTGTATATAGTTGTTTTAGTATAATGATAAACTTTCTAACAGTCTAAGATTATCTAACTAGCTTAGGGGGAGAAAGGAACTAAGCTTTAACACGTGACCAAGCTTTGCTCCACTGTTTCGCTTTCACTTCACAACCTCGAGACAACCTGGAACAGAACATCAACCTCAAGAAAATGGATACCACAAATCAGCCATCAAAAAAGCATGCTAGGCATGGATCGTCCGGTAGAGGTTAGTTCTATTCAGCTCTGTATACACCTTCGACTTTCCCGTTTGCCTTTTTGTACTGGAGTTTTGACGTTGCATTTTGGTCACGAGATTGGACCTATTACTGCTGTTTATCAATGCCCTCATTTTCGTGCCGGATCTTTCTGTTACTATTGCGTGCCTCATTTTCAGTATCTAGCAACCTGTTGCACGACTCAAAGGCCACACAGCTTGCAGGGCAATCGTAGGCTTCACGTGGTCATAGCTTAGAAGAAACCTCCTTAGCTTCCAGCGCATCATCTAGCAAGTCAGGGAACTGAGGGCGCTAAATGTGTGATGAGCAACAAATGTATAATTGGCTTTATTTACTCGGTACGAGGGTTGGTTGTATTGCTACAAAGAAGATTTCTGTTTGAGCAAATCCAACCAACTTTCTTGAAGGCCATCTAGATTCCCGTACCAAATGTCAGCAAACAAATCAAAATTAGATTTTTATAATAAAACTTTGTGGAATAAAACCCGCTGATATATTTAATAGCACTACCAAGAAGATCCACTCGAGGTCCTCTCGATGACAGCGAGTAAGAATATCACATCTCCCCATTCATCACACGCTGACCCTATTCACAGTCCAGCAGCAAACCCGCTCGCTTCTCCCACAACCTTGGCCCATCAGACATCTTCTCGCCTTTCTCCAACTCCATCTAGATATCACACACCGAGACTGCCCTCACCAACTCCCGGGTCCAACCTCTCAGCAATGTCATCCCAACCTTCCTTCAAAACGGCCCACTCAACCATCCCCGCGACGGCGAAAGACTTCACCGCCCTCCTACGACCAGAAATCTACCATCCACTAACACTCATCGACGTCCCTCCTCCCTTCCGAACACCCTCATCCCAACCCGACCCCTCAACCCCTCTCCCAGCCCTCCTAGCAGCAGGCCATTTTCGAAGTGCCGCAATAAAAGCAGCTCAACACCTAACATCCCCCTCCCTCTCCCCTTCAAACCACCAAGCAATCTTCAACCTAATCTACACCCGTCTCTCCTGTCTAACCCTCTGCAACCAAACCCCCTTAGCTGCACAAGAAGTCAAATCCCTCGAGGACCTAAACTCCGCCTACTACCTAGATGAAAACACAGGCCAACATCTCGTTCCCTGGCACCTCCGTGTCCTCGCCGTTCGACTCCAAGGAATGGGATACGCAGACGCTCGTCGTGGTGTAATGGGATATTATGATCTGGCTCGCGAAGCTAGACTTTCTCTGAGCTCGTTGAAGAAGAATTTCTCTACCCTAGCTGAGGACGATGGTGTTGAGAAGGTTGAAATCTCACAGGAGATTGAGGTTTTAGAGGCGAGGCTTTATGATCTTGGAATTAGGGTTGCTTCTGCATTGATTGAGATGGAGGATTTGGAGGGGGCGGCTAGGTTTTTGAGGACGCTGAAACCCGGTGCCGGGGGTGAGAGGTTAGAGCATCAAAAGGCATTGCTTTTTCTTTGTTTGGGGGATGTGGATGCTGCGAGGGAGTGTATTGCTACTTCGACTGCAAAGGGCGATGTAATCAGAGAAAGGGAGAAGAAAGTGGTACAGGCATTGGCTTATATCGCGGATGCTGATTATGGAAAGTCGGTATCAATCTGGGAAAGTCTTGTTGCAGAGGCAAACAATGATGAAGGGAATGGAGAGGCTGGGGAGGTGGCTATGTATATCCAGAACCTTGCGGTTTGCTATCTCTATCTGGGTCGTATGGATGAGGTAAGCCATTCTCATCTTCCTTTCTTCGCCCTCTCACTCTTCAGAGTTTTCAAAAAGTCCCCACCCCAGAAGATTCCCATTATATACTGACCCACCCCAACACAGTCCCGTACTACCCTCGAATCCCTCCTCGACCCCTCCAATCAAGAACAAACTTCTCAACCCCCCTCAACCTTCCACGCCCTAACCTTCAACCTCTCAACTATCTACGAACTCTGCACCGAACGAAGCCGCGCCCTAAAAATTAGCCTCGCAGAAAAGGTATCCGAGATCCTTCGAGAAGAAAGAGCAACTTCAATGGGTCAAAGTAATGGAGGCATCAGTATTGGAGGGGAGAAGGTGAATGGTGATTTTAAACTTTAGATGTGTTTAGGCGACTTAGAGTAGTGGTTAAATTATGTTGATGGGTAATTTGTTACAAATTGAAGAATTATGGGATTTCTGCGGTACCCTTGGATCATCGCTCATGTACACTTTAGGAGCTGTGTGTGGATGAGGTCGTGTTGTTTTGAGAGTTTTCAAAGGTCTTGACCCTGTTGTTGATTTGAGGTGCTGTGGGAAGAGAGGTGGGGGGTGGCGAGCTGAGGTTTCTTTTTTGGTAAGACTAAATACACCTGTAACTTCTTCCAGTTCCAATCACTGGTCATTCACATAGCTACCTATCAATGAAGATTATTCAGTGGGCACTTCCTCGGTGATTAATTCAATTGATCCATTGAAGATAAACCCACCTTGACTTTCAAATACACAGCTATGACGGTTTAGATTCTCGCAAAATTCCCAGAATACTTCCACAGGAGAAGGAGGAATGGGATGTTAACCTCATTATGTTCAAAAATATCTAGAAACTGTCGTGTAATAAGAATAGACCCTATACCCAGAAGAGACTTGAGCTTATTAAAATTTGTTATCACGGGGAAATCAGTGTGAAGCTAACTTAAATAAGAGATATTAACCCACCAAATCTAAGGAAGCAGAGATGGTAGTCTGTACAAATAGAGTATTCATTTCAAATCCAACCCCAACTTATAGCACTGACGTATAAACCATCCCCAATGGATAGTTAGAACAACGAGAACTAAGTAGGGAGGGATAAATTTGAAGTATTTACTACCGCCTTCAATGTCCATAGCGAAGAGAAATTGTGAATACTGCCATCTAGTTTTCTCAGCCCTTCCTATCCATGGAGATGATTGTATCAATTCTGGGTTGTTGTGGGGGCAGTGTAATTAAAACTTAAAAGGTTGTTGTGATACCGTATTATCCATCGGCACCAGTACAAACCTTACTTTGTTTATGTGTCCCATGAATACAATAGAGAAACCCCGGAAAAATCAAAATGAACTTCTTATCAGCGAAAGAAATAAGCGAGTATACCGAAAGGGTTGCTGATCATTGAGGATTGATAGCAAAGATATAATAAATATGACTGTGACGTGTATTGATAGCTAAGGATTTCTTTAAAAAAACAACGCGAGCAATTATCCTAATCAGATTTCAACCCCCACCCAATCTCCCGAAACACGATGAATATGACCCGGAGAAGATGGCTGTCCCCGCAATAAAAAGGCGCGTTTCAGAGCCAATCCCAAAGTTCAGCAAAGAAGTCGTTTTCACCATTGGTATATGGGTTGATAATAGTATGATCATCGGCATGGACGATATCAAAACCCATTTTTCCATTTTCATCCTTTACAACAACCAACGATCGTTTCCCAATAAACATCCAGCCAAGTTTTGGAAGGAGTTGCAGATATTGATCTGCCTCTTTGCACATACGATGTAAGTGTTTCTTCCAGAAGCTCTCTGTTCTAGGAGTACTGCCGAAGTGAGTTGGATATTCAAATCCGTCCCAGTCATAGGTGTCCTGTTGGAAGGCAATTCTGCGAAGCTTCTGCAAGTGGACCAAATGAGCTCTCATCGTTTCATGATTGACATGCCAGCATGAATTGCGACATGGTCCCGCCCAGTCGACACTAAGGTGTAGTTGCTCTAGACTGCCTATGCTGGCAATTGCAACAAGTGCGGAATCAGGAATATCAGGACTGTACCTCCAAGTCAAACTTAACGAGTTCAATGCCGTGAATGTTTGCAAAATCGGAAAAATTTCCTTCATTGAAGCCTGATAAGTGTTTTCGGTGACGTTGGTGACTATGAACTTCGTCAACTGTTTGTTTTCCCCCAGAAAAGAAAGGAAGCCTTCTGAAACCTTGCTGAATTTTTCTTGGAATTCTCTGTCTTTGAATTCGTGATATTGGTATTCTTCGTCTTCGAAATATTGATCCCGAGGATCATAACAGCACGGTCTCCACCAAAATGACTCCAAGGTGGGTATGCGGCCGCGCTCTGCTAGAGATCTCTCCAGCAAAGGATCATGGCCACAGAGATGGTCAAGAGATATAACCTTCAAGGGTGCAGCAAATAGCGAGAGCCAAGAATCCTTGTCGGCACAAGAGGCATTTCGTAAGGTAAGATGCTGAAGTCTGTTGAACCGGGGGGCCATGTTTCTACTCGATAAGAAGGTTATGGGTGAACGGTTCCAGTGCATTCCTTCAAGGCTAACTCCCCCATCCTTAACGCTGAGAGATTCTAGATTTGGTGCGCAATGACAGAGGAGGCTGCTCAAACCAGCATTTATTGGTGTCTTACGTTGTTCTGTTATTGAATTGTCACCCAGTGTAAGGCCCCGAAGTGTTGATTCAGGGAGTTGAGTGAAAGGGAACGAATCCGTAGGACCACGAAATTGTGAAATCGCTAAATCACAATATTTTACCGTGGGAGCGAATATAGCATTATATATAGAAGGAGAATAGTTGCGGTTATACATCCGAACGTGCGCCAGGTTTGGTAGTATGGTTCGGATCTTCTGGAGCAGCATCTGAATCTCCTCACTTTCTATCTCAGTGAACGCAAAAGCCTGAATACAGGGGCCCAAGAGTAGATTCCAGTTTTTGGAGAAGATTCCATTGGGGCTTAGCTGTGGTTGAGCAGCCTCTTCCAGCAGTTTCTGGAGTATCAACAGTCTGGAAGGGAGGTAATGCATTGGGTAAAAGAGCAAGGTTCGGAATTGGCGAGATCGTGCTAGTTGTCTGCAGTCGCTGTTGACTAATGCAAGAGACGCGAGCTCTTCTCTATCGGCACGAAAATGGAATTCTTGAAAAATCTGGGAAAGGATTTCAATAGGAAGGCAGAGGAGAGGTGCTTGTGAGTTGAATGCTCGACCTTGCATAACGCGGTCTACCGAGAACGGGCGAGGATCTCCCCCATGTTGGGCATCATCTACATAGCGAGGTATCTGCCTATAGCCTTCTTCAACCATGTTCATTGGCGTTGCGGTGTTTGTGTTTGTGTAGTTGTGCAGCCGAGAGGACGAAGTGCGCGTAGCAGCGTGTCGATCGATCGTGGTTATTTTCCTTGATGCTCTGTTCCAGATTTACTTTCGATTGTCGATAGAGAACGACGGAACTGGACCGGTAAATAACTCAAAGAGTACTTTGGCTTGTGGGATCGTTTGGCAGAGACTCGTGGTTGAAGGTTGAAGGTTGTTTGAAGGTTGAAGAAACTCTAAAAGCGCAAGGAAAGGGCTACTAAAGTCCAACTTAATGAATCACAGAAAAAAGTTGCTCTGAGACGTATTATTCACACAACTGTCACCTTTAAAAGAGTTCTATTTGTACTACAATGATTTAGCATATAGATACCTTGCCACTTCTATATTACCTCTTCTCTGACTAGAGAATATGAAATCGACAACCTAGGTTGTTCTACGAATCCTTGAACTCGACGCTCTCGACCTTCAGTACAGATTCATCGTCACACTTATCTCCTAGCTAAGTCAACATCATGCACAAATGATAAATCTCTATTGCTGTCGTCGACGGGTTTAACGACAAACTGCCATATGCCATAATATAGGCACAGCGGCAAAATTACCATGCGTACTTTATCAGTCAAGCTTTTACAAAAAGATTTTTTATATCTTAGTCACAAGATTTTAACTAATCATATCTCTTTTGATTCTTTTCGTTAACTCTTTCTATACCTCAGGATGCTAAAATACCAAAACCTCATAACCAACACTCTAACTTGTTTAAGAAGTACTACGTAGAGATCTGGTAATCTTCTTGTAAAAATACTTTTATAATTTACTTCGTACTCTTTGATTTTTTTCAATGAGCTACAACTTGTATCAGAGAACTCTTCTTTTTCCCGACTCGCGCGTCAAAAAAGTTAAAATTCTGAACGACTAATAATCACTTATATAGAACATCTTACTATACACATAAGTCAACGAGTATTCTTAAATATTGCTAACTTCTTCCTTCTTCTTAACACTCTGAATTAAATCTTACGAATGAGTTTTATCATTGTCTACTTATTTACATTCTTGCAAGTTATCACAACTCTATACTCTTCTACAGTGAGTTGCGATTTAAGCTTGAATGTCGTTCTTTTTTTGTAAACCGAGCTTTTTTTGAAAAAATCTCTTCTTTTCCCCTCTTCTCTATCTTATTTTGCTCTTTACTAGGCAATAACATATACTACTAAACTCTAGATAATAGGAAATAAGAGCTCTATATATCTTCTATTACACTATAAACGTTTATATACATAAAATAGACGTTTATATTTATTGTCGTTATATGGGTGAATGAGCCTCTGACCTCTGACTTATATCCATCCACGTGACTAGCACGCTAGTACCACGCTAGCACAAGCATAAATAGTCGTACTTCGAGTACCTAGAATAGTCACAGAGAATATAATACGTATATATAATTAGACAGATTTATAACTAAGTTATACTAACATTTATGTTTAAATTTTTATAAGGTCTTAGTAAAGGCTATTATACTTAGTAAGCCTAAGACAGGGAATATGAAACTTTTTTAAGAAAAGAGGTTTTTTCTAAAAAGTTTTTATTTCTTATTTATAATTATTATACTTGTTTTTAAGTAGTAATAGATAGAGGAGGAAGATAACTAGATATAGCGGTTCTTTCTAGCTAGGTCTTGTTATTTTTAAAGTACTTTTATTTCTTATCTTTTAAATAAAAAAGAGAGAAAAAAATGCTCGGTTTATAAAAAAGTGTCTAAATTAAAGGTTAATTCGTAGTATAAGAAATAAGTAGAGTAGAGTAGAGTAGTGACTACTACTCTACTCTACAAGGGCAGGTATATACTAAGTACTGCGAGAGAGAGCTGAGCGCTGCTAGCCGCGGCACTTAGTATATACCTGCTCTTGTACTTAACCGATTTTAAGTACTACTCTACTCTACTTATAGTACTCTGAGTATTTGGGCCGTATCGGGCCGGGCCGGGCCGAGGCTCGGAGTGGCGTCGGGATAGGCTCCGGGGCTGCTAGGAGCTTAAGCGAGATCTCTTTTCTA
>JAPZOX010001057.1:0-17826 GCA_037952655.1 Hymenoscyphus sp. LP001
AAATAATTCTTAAAATAACCCCTTTTCTTGAAAAGATTTTCACTACCCCCTGTAACGAGCCCGTCGTCAAAAGTCTGTGCTCTACAGGGCATTTTCCGAGCCCCGCTAAACCAGCTTCAGGGTTCAAAATCCAAGAGTCGTGACTATCACTTCAAAAGTTTAGAGCCACTAAGCCATTTATGATTCCTAAGTTATGGTACATCGTAATCAAATTAGATAAATTACCCTTTTATTAATTTACATTATTGTTTTTAAGAACTTGATAATTTGGTTTAGATGTAAAATGCTCTGTAGAGCACAGACTTTTGACGACGGGCTCGTAAGGTCGACAGGCTATGCCAAGACCCTATAAAAATCAAGACAGATATAAAATTGTCTGTTTTTGTCCTATAAAGTTTATAGAGTATAAGGGGAGATATAAGCCTCTTCTTTCCTGTTCTTATAAATAGTATATCATATGTTGTTGTTAATTAATAGGTAAAAGAGTGCCTAAAAAGGGGGAAAATCTTAAAAAGCTCGGTTTATAAAAAAAGTGGGCAAATTCAAGCTTAACTCGCAACTCACTATACTCTAGAATGGACTCTTGTAAGTTTTAATATAGTTTTGATAGATTGAGGAATAATATACTAAGTTGCTTCAGCTTTTATTTATAATTAAGAAATAGGTTTCTGTTTTAGTAAGTTAAATTATATCTTTAGGATTTTCTATACTTCTTAAAGAATTACATTTCTTAGAAGAAGTTATATTATATTAGAGGCTCGTAAGTTATAGAACAACGATGTTACTTAATATAATATACTCTAGAGTATAATCTTACGGAGGTACAGCGTGTAAATATTGTAACCCCCCCTCCACTGCACATGAATTAGTGCAGCTGAACTATACCTAATTAGGTAGTATCATTGTAGCAGCATTTACAACTTAGATTTTTGATGCTATTCCCATTATTCTAGTACTTTGTAAACAGTCCGTTCGCATCTATTACAGCCTGGCATCTAACGTGTATACTCTGAATAAGCTCCTTAAATGTAAACTCTCCTACCATATCCCAGGCTTCCTTTACTACTGCGCGGAGCCTATCGTAGCTCATATTCTCAGGATAGTGGTCTTGTAAGTAGTTCTTTATAACGTGCTATACTCTCTCTATTAGGTTGAGATCAGGAGAATAAGGAGGCCAAAAGATGACTGTAATTCCTCGCTCTCGTAGATCCTCTTTTGTTTCCCCTGCTGCATGCCCTGGAGCTCTATCTTGCATAAGAACAAGCTCTATCCATAATCCCTCTTCATCATACGTATGTAACCATCGATGACCGGAACCGTGTGTGCGCAGTAACTCTCCTGGCTAATAGTGCCCCAGTCCTTCTCCCAGAGGATTCCTAGAAGCAAGTTAGAAATAAAGAGGAAATAGAAGAGAAGTAGATTTACCTGGTCCTTGTGTATGCCTATGAGAACAGCCCCAAAACATCCAACCTTTCTTCCTTTGATGTCTCTCTACAATGTAAGTAGGATCCCATTCCTCCCCTGGTCTTCGCATAACCCAAGTTCTAGTATGTCTGCCGCCTGTAATCCAGGTCTCGTCTGTCCATAGGATATTATACCATTGCTCAAGAGTCCACTCTATATGTTCCTCTGCCTAGGCTAGCCTAACTTTCCGGTTCTTCTCTGTAATAGGAGGCTTACGCATAGCGAGACGGCGGTGGAAGCCTTCTCGTAGAAGAGCGTTGCGAATAGTATCTTTTTTAACTCCAAACTCGAGGACCTCTATAAGCTGTATAAAGGACATCCGCCGGTTCTCGCGCGACGCGTAGACAAACTCCACCAGTTCCTCGACTTGTGCTTGCGTAAGGGCTGGTTTCGCGCCTACATTTCCTCTCTTTTGTGGTGTAGACCGATCCTGAGTAACTGCGCGCTGTATTTGACGAAGGGTATAGCCAATTCTCTCTCGTATTTGTGAGTAAGACTAACCGATATCGTAGAGGAGCTTCATATCTTGCTTTTGATGGCGCGTAAGTTCAAGGGCTTTATGGCGGCGGATCGGTAGATGAGGGATAGGGCTATTAGGGCCTACTGGTTCGTCGAAAAGGTCGTGTATACCCTCCACTCTGGCTAGAATAGAGGGCGTTTTAACTGTATTATTTTGTGGTTTTAGGAGAGCTTCATCGTAGATTCATTTTGCAGTCAAATTCATACCTAATTAGGTATAGTTTGGCTGCACTAATGTATGTGCAGGGGAGGGGGGGGCGGGTTATAATCTTTACACGCTGTACCTCCGTATAACTGTTATAACGGTTATAGTTACGAAGGCTAGATGTCACATGTTCGCTTAGATGCACGCTAGTACTAGCGTGTATAACTTGTATTTAGTTCCCGGCTCTCTCGAGCTCTCCTTCTCTCCTCGTCTTTTGTCCTAAGAATATAGTGTTGTTTATTCTGAGTCTATCTAAAGCACGTCTGTCACAACTGTAACATAGATAACTCGTTAAAATACTACTAGCTCTAATGCACTCATTTCTCCTTTTCATTTATAAAAAAAAATAGTCAATAAAATACTATACTATAGTCGAAGAAAGGAAGCAAGGGTCTGTTTCGTGAATTCCGTCGAGGTTCGGTGGCTGTTACCTTGAAAGTTTTATAGCCCTTTATATACTTGAATGTTTTCAAATGAAACTTCATGAAACAAACGGGTAGTCTTCGCCATTCTCTAGGTTGTGGGTTTGAGGTGCCATGAGCCCAGTCTCTGGAAATCTTGTACACTTCGAGGTCTAGCAGAAACTAGCTGAACAACATGTGTGCCTGGCCTTGCAGGGTCTGGTATGTATCTGCATACAACACTAATGACTTGTGTATGATCAGAAAGAAGATCATACATCTCGTGCAGGATTTCAATAGGGAGCTTCTCCAAGATAACGCAACCTTTAAAAGCTGCATCCTAAACCTTTTGCTCCAAAAGTTTCCCAAACGATCACCATCGTGGTCCAACATGAAGATGGTTCCAATCTGTTGTATAGAAGAACACATAGTCTCGAGCAGCGTTGCGGTAGACAATTCCCCCGTTGTTTGTTGAGAGAGTGTACTTCTGAAGGGCTGATTATTGGAGGCGGGCGGACAGGCCTGTGTTACTGAGAGGTGTGAGGTAGGGTGTTTGGAAAGAGTTCAGCTAGTTTCGAGATTCCTTCCAGGGTCCATGGAGTGCACTTCGAGGTCCAGTACCTTAAAGGAAAAAGGGGGGTAGGATAGAGCGTCTCCGGGCTATTCTGGAATAATCCCCAAAAGAGACAGTCCTAGGATTTAGAGCTATCCGCCGGTTGCTCTCTCTATAGTCCCAACTTTAGACTAACCTTTAATTTATAATCGTTATTTAAAAGTAGGGATAGATCTTAACAGTCTTATAATATAAGAGTCTAAAGAGGAAAAATAGTTAAGATAGAGGAGACTATCTAATGTGATTTCACCTGTCCTAGGACTGTCCCAGAATCCAGATACACAGACTATGCGGCTCTGCGGGTTTTCAGACTTTCGAGGTTTTAGCTCTCCGACAGCTGTTAGGCGGGGGCTATATAAAGGCACTCGCCCACTCTCTTTATACTACTATGTTACCGCCCACAGGTAAACTTTCGCTAAATCAACAGATTTTACAATTTATATTCTTATAACGTTGGTGTTAAAGCTCTACGAGCGATACCGAGTACTTATAAAGGTCTGTGCGTACCCCTGCTTTTTAAGCCAAGGCGTTCGAAATAGTCCCAGCTATACGAGTCCGTTCTAGGAGAGTCCCGAGGACAGTCCTAGAATATAGAACTATAAAAAGCCTATCTCGAAGTTATAAATTGTCTTATAACTATTCTAGATTAAAGGACTAGTAGATATAGTCTCTACTTTCTATAATAATCTATTACGTAGATGATCGCTAAGCTATCTAAACTTACAAGTATCCTAGTAATAGATAGTTAGGAAATTTATAGATCATTAAGCGTTAGAACAGTTCTAGAACAGTTCTAGGATAGTTCAATTTTTGGCATAGTTATAGGACTCTCTGTTTTACTCCCCCTTTTCCTTTAAGGTAGGAACTCGCTGAACAGCCTGTGTGGTGATGTACCTAGATATCTTTTCTAACCACCATATAAATACTTGAAAACCGTGTATTGAAAGTTGGAGTATTGGTCCACCAGAGATACCAAAACAGACTATTTGGAAATATCATGAGCGTACGGACTTCCATGGACCGCCTACATCTTAACACGGCGGAGACCTCCACACCGAGTACTGATCATCATCTAGGAAATCAACAACTGTTCTCCGAAGTTATAGAATATTCACTTCAAACTTGTACACTGTGGTGGACTCTATTCCATATTCTATATATTCTTGAACGTGACTGAATCTGTCGATGGGGTTTTCAACTTATATTTTCACGACTACTAATGCCGACTTCTGAAAGGAAATGGTAGTCGGTAATAATTTAAGCTATACGGAGTTGTGTTTCAGTGAATGAAGAGGAATTCAAGCCAAATACCACTCAGAAAATCTCTTTTATTTCCTTTGAGAATAGAAGGAGCGAA
This sequence comes from Hymenoscyphus sp. LP001, assembly GCA_037952655.1. Classification (NCBI taxonomy): domain Eukaryota; kingdom Fungi; phylum Ascomycota; class Leotiomycetes; order Helotiales; family Helotiaceae; genus Hymenoscyphus; species Hymenoscyphus sp. LP001. The sequence goes on from JAPZOX010001057.1 coordinate 4,560, forward strand.
TGATTTGAAAGTTCGAAGAGAGCTTACTGTTCCTAAATACTATCCTAGCTCTCTAGAATGGCTCTAATGACTACTTTTAAACTTTATTATTCTACTGAGGGATACTAAATTTAGAAATATAAGAGATTTTATATAATCTGGGGTTTTCCTGGAAAGGGCCAGAGTAATGAATTCACTAGTCTACTCTCCACTAAGCAAGCTCTTCTGGCTGAACGAGGCTATCATACATTCATTTTCGCCAAGGTTTCGTTTGTTGTTTCTTGGGCCTGTAGCGTGACCAGGAGATTTAAAGCTCAATGGCAGTTCAATAGAATGTCTGCTCTGCTGAACTTCAGCAGATGGTTCAACGCTCAAGACTATATATACCTAGACATCCCAAATTTGTTATAAAATATTGAATATTGAAAGGGGTTGGATGAATTCACTTTAAACCTGCTTCTCGGCTTTCACGAATCACCAGATACACACATTCATACCTTAAACATTCATACACAGGTACGCATAGGTAGAGACTATAAGAAGTCGAGGTTCTGAGAAGTATGGAGAAGCAGAAGGACACGGAGATTTTTCCCTTGAAAATTGCTCCCAATTGTGGACTCACTCTTCATTTAGCACATCCAAAATATGGAGAAAATTCTTTCGGAGGTAAATGTATTTCCGAGAGTAGATATATTTCCGGTATAAGTCGGAGACGACATCTATTTCCAAAATCTAGCATAATGCCCACTGCTTCAAGAACTGCTCCCTTCTCAAACTTCCTATTCAGCAATGTAGAAGTTACCAAGTCCCTCTAAGGTACATGTTGAAACTCCATTCGGGGTTTGTAATGGGTCATCAATATCTGCAAGTGTGACCTCCAGTACATCCTTCTCATCTTCTTTTTTGGCGCCCATTGTCTTCCACATAATCTTCCATTTGTTTCCCTCTTCGAGATACCCCTCCTCCATATTACGAGACGAAAAAAAGCTGAATTTGACTCTCCGGTACTGAATCGCGTAGATCTGCTCGCCTTCCGCAACGAAGCCTGTCTCCCTGTGCTTCTCTGTCCTGTGTTCCGCCAAGATTTTCGCATCCCCAACACTTGGTAGATTACCAGCAATTTGCGAAGTTGGCAAAGTTCCACTGACTTTCCCTTCTCCAATCCTATTGTCGCTAAACTCCATGCTTGCCTTTGTCAACGTCTGTATTGCTGTCACAAAATAGACGTGCTTCCTCTTCTTGTAGGCGTTTTCAAACCACGTTCTGGTACCCTTGTCATTGCACATTTTGGCAAATTTCCCGTCGGCGTTGTCTAGGTAGTAGGTCATACAAATCGTGTTGGTGATCTTGCTTTCAAGGTCCTCTGTGCTCTGAAAAAGAACAGAGACAACTGAGGTGAGTACAATCTCCAGTTTTGAATTTTTGCTGTTCAGGTTCAAGTCGCGAAAATCTGTGCTGGGCACAGAGTAGATGTCGCCCTTCAGGAACCTTCGAACGCCCGGTGGGTAGTACGAGGACTGGGGTGCTGCAATTGTTGTGACGAGGCGTCCCAGCTGAACTCCTTCACGCGGAAACAAGTGACTGTGAACTTTGAGCGGAGCCATGTTAAATGAATGATACGAGGAGAGGGGAAGGTAGTCCTGATTGTTGGGAATTTTAAGAAAAATCGCGACGGTGCAGAGGTGAGCTGAGTGCTTTCAACGCAAGCCACAGCCGAGGTCAGCCAATGGAAACCCGCTATCAAAAAAGCAAGGCTGTGATTCCGATATGACGTGGCATGCATGAGCGGGATCGGAGCTTGTGTAAATATGCTCTTCATACCTGAGAACTTGGTGCTGAGAGAAAGGTCTGGACACGCACGCCAAGGGCCAAATTTGGTAAAATGGCGACTCTGGCAGGTTAGCTTGACATTGAATTCCCTTACATTTCCCACAGCTAACTTATCATTGCTAGATGAGGTGACTTCTGGAGAGGTAGATCAGCTTGATTGTCAAATAAGAGAACTTGAGGAACTCCTAGCGGATCTCCAGCCAGAGGACGAGAACGAGTATATCCTCGCTGGCCAAATTCAAGGCCAGATCTCCGATATTAGTCTGGAGAAATGGCAATTGACTACAGAGAATATTGATCACGCGAAGGCAGAGACCGCGCTTTCAAGGAGCATAAATCTCGGACAGGCGGGGGCCGAAATGGCAAATTTGAAGGAGAATCGTGAACAAGAAGGCGAATTCTGGGCGTTTGCGGCCCAACAAGCACATTCAAAGTTCGAAACCTTTTCGGACCTCACAGCTCTGGACCAGGCGATTGATTTTTTCGGCCATTCGCTAAAAGGACTGGAAAATGACTCGGAAACGCATAGTGCTGCACTTTTGAATCTAGCTAACTGTTTTACCGATCGATTTGAGAACCAGCAATTGACGAGTCGAAACGTTAAAGATCTTGACGATGCAATTGAGATGGGCCAGCAAGCCATGAAAGGCCTCGGTTCCCACCCGAGTGTCATGAGCGACGTTTCCACGATGTTCCTCACTCGATTTGAGACTACACACAAGCCGGCAGACCTAAAATCGGCCACTGATCTCGCCAGGAAAGCATTTGAAATGAGCGGTCAAAATAGTATCCCAGCTGCCGTAAATTACGCGAATTCCCTCAGACAGTATTATGAACACAGCGATGATCGAAAACATCTAGAAAAGGCTATTGAGCTACTCATAATGGCAAGTGACCTTGCCTCTACGAGTCCTGGTTATGCAAAAGCTAAGATTCTTTCGAATCTGGCTCAGGTATTGCATCTCAGGTATGAAGCGCTCAAGACCGCTCCGTGCTTGTTCGACGCCATCACCAACGCCTTGGCTGCAGTGGAGGCCGCACAGCATGAGAAGGACACTTCCGCCATTCCGATCATGTTAAGCAATCTTGCGTCCTATCAGTACGCGTATTTTGAAGCCAATTCGAAGCCAGAGAATTTGGACCTTGCTATTAGCGTAGCACGAACAGCAATAGAGGGCCTCGAGGACAAGGATCTCCAGCGGAGCATGTGTTTATACAATCTTGCGAGTATGTTGGCAACCAAGTCTAGAGTCGAGACCAATAACGCGACGGCAGAGCATACCACTGTCACACCTCTTAAAGAAGCAGTGGGGTTTCTTGAAGAGTCGATACAAGTAGGGGGAGCGGACCCTTCTCTCATGGGAATGCAAAACCATCTCTGGAGCAGACTGTTGCAGGAAAAATACGAACGCTCTGGTCGTGAGGACGAACAACAACTGGATATGGCATTATTGAAGGCTAAGACCGCAGTGGAGGGGTCCACCGAATTGCCCGTCAACCGAGGCGACTACTTGATCCAGCTTGGAGAAGTGCTAGAGCTGAAGCATGAGAGAAATAGGGACGAGGGAACTTTTAAGAAGGCGCTGTCGGCTTTTTCCGAATCTGGGAAAATGCAATCTGGTCCGAGCCTCATGCGGATAAACTCATACCATCGAGCCGCACTTTTGCATCAACGCAAAGGACAGTGGGACGAAGCAATCAAATTTGCAGAGACAGGGGTAAACCTTTTGCCGGGAATGGTTTTGAATGCACTCGAGAGAGACAGCCAACAGCGCGCTCTGGAAGGACTGTCTGGACTTTCGAGTTTTGCTGCATCTTTAGCACTTAAAGCAGGTTGGACGGCTGGTAAAGCATTTGAGCTTTTGGAAGCTGGTCGAGGTATTATTTCCAAACGTACTACTGGCTTCCAACAGGATCTTGCATTACCCAATTTGGAGGGCAAGTGCCGGGAGATGCTGGAAAATTATCGACATTTGCGTCACACAATCGAAACACCGCTAAGTGACGGTTGGCTAGAAGTTGGATACCCCACCGCTCTTACCGAGGCAGTATCGAAGCGGCTGAAGGATGTCCAATCTACAGAACAGCTTGAAAAAACACTCCAAACCAAATACGGTGTTCATATAAATTCATCCCTGACTGAAGATAATATCGTGAGTATTGCGTCGAATTCAGTTGTTGTTGCCTTTGTGGTAACTGATTTCCGAAGCGATGCTCTCATTGCCACATCTTCTGGGATTCGGAAATTAGAGCTGCCCAGTTTGAAACTCAGCGATTGCGCCGAATACTACGCGATAATGCAATTGCCCGTCCAGAATGGGCTACGAAACCTTAGTTTTGAGTCTTTTTTTGAAGTGAACCTGAGAATGAAGAAGTTACTACAGTGGCTCTGGGATATTGCAGTACTCCCGGTTCTAAAGACCCTTGGTTTTTATTCTGAGCAGAAGCAGAAGAATTTGGCAGAACTTCCGAGGATTCATTGGGTTACTTCAGGAATTCTAGGTTTAATGCCTCTTCATGCAGCGGGCCATCACGAGAACTCATCAACAGAAAACACTCTCAGCCATGTAGTATCTACCTACACTACCACGGTGGCTTGCTTGGGTCAGTCCATTAGGAAAGCTGGGTCTTGGGATTGGAAAAATCAGCTCAGAGCTGTTATAATTGGAATGTCCGAATCTCCAGACCCATGGACTGCGTTTGATCAAGTCGACGAACATAACGAAGCTGTCAAACAATTTGTCCCTGATGGCAATAATCGAACATTCCTCGAGAATCCCACAAGTATCGACGCCCTTTCTTCCATGTTGACTGCGCAAGTAGTCCACTTCGTCTGTCATGGCATATCTCAGCGAGATCCATCTAATAGCTCTCTCATTCTCTGCCGAGAAAAGAAGTCATCAGACGGTAAAAACTCCGAAATTATCGAGGATCCTCTCACCGTGCGACAAATCGTGAGCAAGAGTCCTCAGAAACCGATGTTAGCGTTTTTAGCAGCCTGTCAAACTGCTGACAACCCAGCAACCGGCCTAGTGGACGAGAACATCCACATTGTTGGGGCCTTCCAGTTGTTAGGCTATGCAAATGTTATCGGCACTTTATGGGAGGTAGAGGAAGAGACATCCGCTTGCTTTGCAAAGAACTTTTACCTGTCATTGGCGCAAACATCACAAGTCAATCATGGCGCGGACGACGCTATTACACCAACAGATCTCGTGGCACGAGCGTCTCATGAGGCAATGCTCTCTTTACGAGAACAAGATCCCGATTTTCCAATAACATGGGCTACTATGGTGTGCTTTGGGGCTTGAACTTGGTGAGGACAAGATAGAATTGTGTGAAAAACTATCTCTTTATACATTGTAGAAATTTTGGTATACATGTAAGGTTTTACTTTGAATCTTGGATTTGGCTGCTTTATTTGCTACATATATCAATAACAACATCATTCTCTAAAACTACTAATAATAGAGGGGACGATTCTTGCTCTGGATACGATATGAATCTTGGCAGGAGAAATTGGGAAACTTTCTCTTTGGGATATTGGCTTAAGCGAGCAATTGAGTGGAACGTGATGGAGCACTTACTATTTCATGAATTACTTTGAGGTCTTCCGCGGTAGAACGGGGAATTCGAGAATTCGTGTATGTCGCTACCTTAGAACTATTTTGGCGCGAAACTAACTTGGAATCTTTACGTTTGAGTCACTAGCAAATGAGATGCATGGAGGTGCTTTAAGACTTGATTGTTCTTTGAAAGCTTTCCCCCAAAAATGCGTGAGTTTGCCTCCCGAACCGGGTATAGGCTTAAACGAGCGAGTAAGTGAGTGTGGTGGACAATGATCGTGAGAAGCGGGGTGTAACACGTGACCAGTTCAGTCCATATAGTTGTTCACACCCTTCTTCAGATGGATAACTGGAATATATCTACACGTTGTGACCTCATTAGAAGTTCAACAGAAGTTCAAGGTTAGGAAGGACTCGTAATTTAATTCGAGAATTCCACCTTGAACTTTGGAGCGATCTTGGTATGGAAAAAACACGGTTTTAGTATCATTAGAAACGAGAAAGTTCAAAGAAATCTGTTCAAATCTCCTCATCCACAGGGCTGTTTGAGAGCCGGTTTTTCCCTCCTAAGAATTAAGGACTTGTATCTTGTTGCAATGCTGCACTTCAGAGGGCAAGAGTAAAAGACTTGAATTCCATGCTTTGCTCTACAAGAGCAGAAGGCATATATTTATACAATGTTGCTATAGCTATTGCCACATCCATTTGCCGAAAAAAACTCTTCCTGCCGGCATGCCCGACGGGCATACCGATATCTCTTAAGTGGCGTAATATAACAGATATCACCGTACCTATCAACATATCTGCCTCCAAACACAGTTCAATACTTGAGAGCATATCAGGGTCACGCGCTCAAGCGAGCGAATGAACATCATGGCAGCAAGAGTTAGGTCTTCAAGCCGTTGACTTGTTTCTTGCAGATAAAACTGGGAGTTTGTTGACTTTTGATAGCCTAGAGTTTACGTCCAAAAGCACTCTACTACTCTGCTATATATTCGAGAATTGCAACATCATTTTTGGGAAGCGGATGCAGGCCGAACCATGAAGAAGCCTGAAATACTAAGTATCAGTTACTGAAAGCAACTTATCAAAGACAAAATACCCTAAAGATAGAATTGGAACTCCGAGAGGGGCTGATTTGTAAATATCAAAATCCTGTGTCTTGGCTGGTTGGTAATTCAGAATTCGGGAATCACGATAGAAATGCCCCTATCGCGATGAAGGTCTTTTAGACATCGTCTTCTACTAGCAGATGTGTAAGAAAAGAACCACAAATTTCGTACTGGTTCTTGGTAGCCGCGGTGTGCCTCCAATTATCTACGAAAAACAATTTCATGAGGTTAAATGTAGAGAGGGGAAAGTGGGCTTTTCTGGTAGTCCATGATCCCTTCGATGCCCAGCAAAAATCCAAAAAGGCCGCCGAACCACAGTGGGGGATTATAGAGAAGTAGTAGCGTCCTCGTTCCAGCGTATGCGCTATGATCAAATCTCGTATTTGCTTTAGCGAACCTTGTTGTTCTGAAGATTGGAATAGAAAGATGCCATCAGGTCTGAAGTGGCAGAAAACTTGATAACATGGTAGTGAATAGCCCGGTCCTCTCAGTTTTTAAAAAGAAGATCTCCTCTGCAGTTCAAAAGGTCTGTGTTTTATATCTGTATTGACATTGCTGGCACAAAAACTCGTTGCCGAAATATTGCTATACTGCGTTGTTCCTGATAAGTTTTCTCCTCCCCCTGCTATGCTTACAAAACACAGCCTCTTTGCCTCTCACTCGTTCATCCGATCTCAGTGGAAGATTCTAAAACGGATCATGCTCCGGCCGGGACCTCTCATTTACGGAGTTTATGGAAGGCACCGTGCACTGTGGGTGTTTTTGATATATGACCAAGAACGCAACATTTTACATGCATATTTGAACTTTCGAAAGCCCGGTCAAGGCCGAGAACAGAACCAAGATGTCGGTTTTGAGTGTAAAGTGGAGTTGGTGGAGTTGAGGTTGTAGCGTTTGATCCTCTTTTCGAACGGCAAGGGTAAGCTCTGGTAATCCCAAACCTCATTTGGCAATTGCAGTGGATTTCAGATTCCAAAAACGGAAACCAACGATGTCTGAGAGTTGTGAAGATATAATGTTCCTCTCTCGCTGTCGTTCTTCTGGCAACCCTTATGGTTTTTCCACCTTCGTTCTTCGTTTTTCCTGAGTCGACGCAAGTCACTCGTCCTAGCTGATTACTAGCATATGCATTCTTTTTTATTTCTTATCTTACTAGCTCCTTTATAATTTCTTAGCCAGAATGGTTTCTTCAATAACCCTAAACCAACAAACCGGATGGGAGCTGTGAGAAAAAGGTGTTACAAACCCAGCTTAACTTAGAACACTTACTCAAAGAACAATGGAGAGGAAATCAGAAGCATAGTAAGCTATTAAAAAAAGGGTCTTTGATAAAGATGAAATTCTCACAACTATTTCCGGGCTGTTTTTAACTTTATGATGCCCAATCGAGATTTCTTAGAGAACAATAAAAGAGACATCTGTACCGCCACTCCTGGTGCTCGCCTAGTCATCATTCAAAGAGGCAATCATAACTAGAACACTTCTTTATAATACAATAACAAGAGCTATTAGATCTCAATTAATATATCGTACCTCTGACTCTCGATTATAATTCTTGATAAGTAGACCAAAAAAGGTGCAGGGTGTTGAGCAAGGTTTCAGGATCAAATTCAATGCAACCCTACCCGCGCAGCTGAAGACCGGGGCCTGACATTCCCCCGACCACCTCTTTTTATCACCAACAACTCACGTCTCAATTATTTCCATGAAACTTATCCGCTGAATCCAATGGACGACAATCAAATATCATGGGCAAGTGCATTTTGGTTGCTTCCGCCTCTTGCAATAAACTCCATGATGCAACCCGGTCGCGTTTGCGGTTCCGACCCCTCACTGAGAACATACCTCCGAAGCTCCCCATTTGTATGCGCCTTCGATGCGATCACCATCATCATTCGTTTTCTCATCTACATTTGTCGAGGTGATTTGGCGTTTCTCGCAGCCAAAAAAGTCAAGCTTGACCGTGGTACCGACGAAGAAATCGAACTGGGCGGAATCCGATCGCTAGAAAGATTACCGTTCGTGAGAGGAATCTATTTCCTGTTCGGCGGTCTACTCCCTTTTATCAAATTGATGGGCTGTTCTGGCATTCCGTGGACGCAAGTATTTGGTTGCTGCTACTTTATCTCATTCGTCGTCGCTGAGGCCATAAATATTCTTGCTGCTTTCACCACCACCAACGAGGTCGGTGACCATGCCGAAATTCCGTTGTTGACTTTCTATGAGAGGGGGATGAGTGCTGTGGCCATGGTATTACAACTTGCTCTCCTCGCTTGGGCGGATTTGGCCGGTGTCCCTCCAGATCCAATATTAAGTCGCAGATGGGCATTTCGAGCCTTCCGGTTCAGCGGCCATTGTATCGTGTTCTTGATCTATCTCCCGATTATCCTGACATTACAACCCCGCGCTCCGGGGCCGGTTCCGAGTCGCCGTTTAGGATACCTCGCACTGTCTATGCTCTTGATCTTAATTATACTCGCTGTAATGAATAATTTTCGATTCAGCCAATTATATTTCATCTGGTCTATCATTATTTCTGGATTTTCATGGGGATTGTATTTTTTTCCAATGGCTAAGAAACATGTGCTATTATGTGAACCCGGAAACAGGGGGTATGGAAATGTGGTAGCTTTCGATTTCTTCTGTAGGGTCTTGGGATTTTCCTTATTTTGGTATCTTGCATACTACGACCCCGAGGGGACTTTTAAGCCAAAGTGGACAGAGATTTTTGGTTGAGGTGGTGGAAGTGAGCCGGCGACAATCTTTACAGTATCCTTTATGGGAGGATTCACATTGGATCAAACTCAAAGCGAGAGGCATCAATTCTGAATTCGCTACCTAAACCTAATTTCTTCTAAGTTCAACAAGTAGGAATATCAGTCGCCGTACATGTATTAGCAAAATCATCACTAGATAGCTTGATAGCAACAAGTGTCGATCCTGCAGAAACCTTGAATACCGCACTGCGACCAACAGCGGCTGATGGGAAATCACCAGAGAAGGTCGACGCTTTATAAATCTTGTAACTCCCAAGCGTTGTCTCGAATTCCAATGTAGCTGTCGCAGAGACAACTTTCGATGCTTTACTACCATCTTGCGGTATGGCATAGTAAACTGTTGCGGTTGGGGCCGGGGTCGCAAGGGTGCTTAAAATCTAGGGATTGCCGTGAGTATTGGTTTTGTGTAAGTACTTTGGTGAGACTTACTGCAACTCGGAGCATCCAACTTCCAGTTCCACCTTGGTTAAGTTGTCGATGACTTTGTGAAGGCAAGATGAAGATATTGGTGTTGATATCACCAGTATAATTGGCTCCGGTACTCGTGATGACAATTGATTTGACTAGCTCAGGCCCGATAACATCTCCAAACTTGTAATCTTTAATGATGTTAAATCCAATATATACCGGTTCCTGGGGAGGAACGGGAGGTCGGGAATCAAAGAAGCCAGGTAATTCAACTGGAGAAGGAGAATTAGTTATGGAGTTTCTCAAATAGATCAATGAAAGCGACGTACCGCCAACATCGGTAACCTTCTCTCCTAGATTGGAACCCTTATATGTATAGGTGACGGTGTCTGGGGGAGATGAAGCATGCGCAGAAATAGTTCCGTTGAAGACCAGAACACCGGCAGAGGTAAGATCCAAACTACTTTGACGCATGATGAACGGTCTAACTTGAAATGGATCCGACAACTGAACATCATCAGGCACCGTATTCATCATCTTATCAAAAATGTTGAAACAAGTGTCTTCAAAGTTTGAAGGAGTCCTCATTGCTGTAACTGTCTCGTTTTGATCGGAGTTGAAAATCTTGAAGTCAGAATTGAAAGTGTCGTTCGCGGTCACTAATGGGCCACCCTTGCTGCCAGTGATATCAAGGTATTCGTTGACATTGTTTGAATCAAAAACACCTGGAGTAGTATCGAAAGGAACCCGGCCAGATTCGCTGTGAAGTGTTAGTTTTGTAATCTATTTGGCAACGAAAGTTTTTACTTTTCGTCTGTCCCTTCAGCACCAATACCCTTGAAATCAGAGCCATGTACACCTCCAATGGAATGGCCGCACGCCACAGCTTGTATCATCTCGGTTTTGCTAAAACCTGCCCGCTCAAAAGCAGCTGTCGCAAAATTCAAACTGTCAGCAGGTCCTGGGACACCGAATGGTCCAGCCTGTGTTGCATCAACTCGGCCAACGCGAAGTGCTATTCGTCGACTGCTAGGGGCACAGGTAGCTAAAGAATCTGACAATCCCTGTAGACGATGTTAATAGATGAGGAACGGAGAGTAACAAGACTTGACATACAACACCAATAAGGTCTGCCATCGACAAGTAGACACTGGTAAATTGGTCAAACTAGAGATGATTAGATAAAACAACCCGTTGTATGATGGTTCTTAGCATACCTGACCGATTGACACATCAATAAATATACCAACATTTTCGGGTCGACCGGATTCGAAGCCAATTGATGCATCCAAGCCACTTTATACAATCAGCACGAAGACTTAAAAAGATTAGTAAAAGAACAGAACTAACCCTAAGCCTGGCCCTTCAATGTTTTTGGTGATACAATCATGGAATACGAGCCGCACCCATTCGGCAGATGTCTGTTGACCTTGAAATGGAGAGGCACCGAAATTCGTGCTGCAAGGACTGACGAGACTGTTGAGAGTTGCTGGCTGCAGCAGCCTGTAAACAATTAGCATAACTTCGACATAATGGATGAAGGAAAATGATTTGATAAGAAACGGGGTCATCCTTACTGCCTTTCCATCTCCTCAATTTTTTCCCATAGAGTAATGCCATTTGAATCTGCTACAGTTTTGGGATCCAGCGCGTTGGCAAAAGTGACCAACGAAAGTAACTTAGCAAGAAAAAACATGATTGCGTTGAAGCCCAGTGCCCGAGGTGGCTGTTGAGAAGGAATTGAGTGAGAGAAAAAGATTTGAATTGGAAAGAAAAGATTTATAACCGCAGAGACCTGAAGACCCTGCTAATCGAATTGAGAGGAGAATGGGCTTGAAGGTACAAAAATCGACCCATATTCATGCACCGTTTTGTGACTTATCCAATGGTGGACCTCTCGGGGCGGACCCGAGAAGGTCAGAAGCTTGCCACAAAGGATTTTAGTACAGAAATGAGATCGTGCGAAAGTAAGCAAAGCAAGAGAAGGATGTTCGAAAACAGCTCGTCTAAGATGCCAATACAATGTTACTTGCATGATTCTCAAGGCGACAGAAGCAAGGATGCCAACGGTACCTCGTACCTGAGGGTGGAAAGTTCGGTACTGAAAGTAATCAACTATTGCTGATTCGGTGGGACCCCGAACAGAAGAACCTCATGCCGGGTAGAGCGTTCTAATAAAGCTTAGTTCCACCCACGTTGTCGTCAAGGATTCGCAAGCTATCTTCTTTTTCGTCATGCATCCAAGTTTTAAATCCGATGAGAGAATACGGCGTATCAATCCCAGGAGGCTTCGCCGAGAGTGAATTCTTGAGCACTTGCTCATAAACCCCTCAAAAAGAAGTCGAGGTAAGATTTGGACCATGACTACCTGTAATCACGGTGATCTACACCTCCCAACTCAGATACAAATACAGGTCTGTGCGCCTTCAATGTCACGAAGCATCTGCATTTGATGATGAGTATTCGTCCCTTCGAAGCAATACGAGCAGGTCGATTATGAATCTGACAACGCCACCAAGATCTCGGTCTTCTTCATTCAGACTTACGAAATAGAGCTTGGACTTGCTAGCAAGAAATCGACTAGTGAACTGAAAGAATATAGAATTAAGCTTAGCTCCTCAAATGTGTAGGCACTTCGCCGCATTTTAGTTACATTGTCGTAACTCCATTTTAGGAAGGTACGGTGCGAATCGCGTCAGCCGCTTCGTCCCGAGAAATGGCGGCATGGTTCCTGATATGACAGCTGGTTATCTCGTATATCGTGGGCAACAAAAGTTGATTTACTACAAGGCTTCAACGGCATGATGAGAGCAGAATTGATGTTGGTTTCGAGCAGAGTTGAGAGAGAAGACGCAGCGGAACCTTCCGACCCCAAATCAACAGGGGCTGGTAATTGCGCACGTGGACAGGAGAAAATGTAAACTCACATGATGGTCTTTTTCTGTTACTATACAGCTTTGGTGCTGGTTTTCTCGCGCTCCTAATCAATTGAGAAGACTTAATCAGAACTCCAATTCAATACTTGATTTTGGGTAAGCAAGCTACTAGTATAGAGACTCTCAATCTCAAGGCTGAACCTCTACTTAAAACTATATTTTACTCATTTGGTATTTGGTCCATACAACCGCTGGAGGAGCCGGATAGAACTTTTGATCAGGTGATCTAATCCTCTTTAGGTTTTTTGTTGCATGTCGCATTTCATTTGACTTATCCACTAAACAGATAATTGGAGGTTCCCTTCGCAAAAGAGCTCCTCTCACTAAAACCACATCCTCGGATCTACGTAATAGTAGATGATAGAGCAGTCTTTATTTAAGGTCTTCCAAAGTTTATAATTCATAACAAGTCTACTATTCATTATGAGGTCTTACCTTCTTTACAAGTCCTGAATTTCGTAAGACGTTTATTATTCATTGCAAGGTCATGCGTAAGTTAATTAATATTTATTGAGTACCATAGAGTACCATAGAGTCAAAGGGATGTTCTTGTATCATTAGACTATTTGTGGCTTTTTTGGGAGAGTTGGAAATAACTGTTAATTTTTTGGAACAAGATCAGCAATGAACTCTCACTTAATCAGCAGAGGGGAGGGGGG
>JAPZOX010001058.1:0-17763 GCA_037952655.1 Hymenoscyphus sp. LP001
GCTTATAGTAACGCTAATGAAGAGAAGTGGGTCTAAAGTTACCAGGCGCTTGACGTCGAGGTCACTCCTTCCGACAGCCCACGCCTGTCGACGAGCCTCGACCGGGTGGTCGTTCCTTCCGGTCGAGACTCGAGTTGAAGGCTCACCTCAAGTACTGTCCTCCCTTACCCACTGGGGCCCAGGTCTAGGTTATCTCTCTCTTGCTTTGTCTCAAAATATCAACCTCTCTCGAGTCTCCACCAGACTCCCTCCCTATGCGATGGGAACAGAAAAAAATGGGTCTCTTTATTCCCCACAGTTCTTGATTTTAATTGTCAATAGATGAATTGTTTCGCGCCAGGTTTCTCCTCGACTTCATGCCTCGAACTTTTAAGTTTCAATTCCTTGATCATTGCATGTGATTCACGTGAATCAAACGTGCCATCCAGTTTTCATCCTTATGTTTCTTAAGAGACACTAAAGCTTTTATGAGATTCTGCGACGAGCTTCAATCTAGTCTACTTCTACCAACAATAGGCCAGCTATTATTGTAAAGTGTTATTTCAAATACGAGTGGTAGCATATTGGAAAAGTCGACCACCAACACTTAATATATATAGCTGCTTTCCGGAATCTTGAAGCATTACAACTTTCGAGTAACTTTCCAGATTAGTACATCTATACAGTGGTAAAAATGGAATTCATGCGGAGAATTATTTATGTAAAGTGGTGCAACAAGTACGTGAAAGCCCCTGGGCTAGGCGAAGGGGCGTGAGATCCTGGCACTCCCGCTTCTCGTATCAGCGTCTATGTTACGCATCCAAGCTTTTCATTGGATATCGCTTTCCAAGAGAGAAAGTCACCGAGTGCCAAGCTCCCCCCTTCTGATAAAAAAGCTTGGCCTGCGGCGGGAATAGGCTGCTATGTTTCCTTACATGGTAGTTCATTGCAGGAGGAATTGGGTAATTTGGATCTTTTACGTAGATGGCCATAAGGCTGATGAGTCAAATTAGTCTGCTGCAAGCTCCTTTTTGGAAGTTTGGGAGAGAGGGAAAGATCTTTCGTTCTTCGAGGAATGTTTGGAAGAGAACTCCACTGCCCCTCAGATCCCACACCCCGCAAATATTCGATTGTCCTTGTATGGATTGATGAATCATGAGTTCGGGAAATATCAACGATGCAAGCTCGATTTGAGAAGAAATTCGGGGCCACGGAAAGGGAGAAGAAGGTGGGAGGTAATGGAACCAATTACACAGGAATTCCTCCATCGAACGAAAGCAATAGACTCACAAATGTTGAGCTAGAATACTTAACAGCAACGAAAACTAGCAGCTTCTCAGACGAGACACCATTGAATGCTCTTTCAGAAAGCTTCACAAAACCAGGCGCATCAAACCATGCATTAGAACCTTAGTACATTATCATATGGCACGACTGGTGGCGGGAATCTTTAACCTCGCTCTTGGTCATTGCAATGTTTGCTGCAATCGTGGGGACTTTGACAAGGTCCGATGGAGGTTCGATTCAAGAGTGAAATTTCAGCATTAGTCTAAATGTTATTATCGCGATTTTGTTGGTGGTGATGAAGCCCGCCATGATTGTGCTCGTCTCAGAAGGCGAGTTTGCTATCTATTCTCGTAATAACGAAGTTATTAATGTTCGTTTATCAGGACTCGGACAATCAAAGTGGAACTGGTTCCTCACCAACCGTCCTTTTAGCGATCTGCAAACTTTCGACTCTCAAACAAGGGGTCCGCTTGGAGCCATTAAGTTACTCGGGGTTCTCCGTGGCAGGCATGGGTTCCTATTCTTCAAACGTTATTCCCTAGCTGATCATTTATGAATCTTTTCGTCTCACTGGGTGCTATCATAACTATACTTGCACTTATCATGGATCCATTCGCACAACAGGTTATCCAGATCGGCTTCCGTAAAATTGAAGTTCCCCCAAACGAAGAGGTTGAAGCCTCTATTTCTAGGACCAACCTTTATGGTAACAGAAATGCTACGACTGGAGAGAATGTCCCAGTTCCTAAAAGTAATCTAAATGAGGTTCTAAACATAGCGATGTGGCTCCATCATATAACGGTATGGAGTTTTTCTTTTCCGGTTTCTGGACTTCTCCTTTCGGCTCCAACATCGAGGATGAAATATCCTGCTAATATTATTCCCAGAAATGTGGCATGATTGCGACACCGGAAATTGCACCTTCCCTCAACTTTACCACACACTTGAATTTTTCTCCACGTGTATCGATATAACGCAGCCAAATCGAGAAAAGTTGTCAACCACCTAAAGGCAGTTCGGCTGCTGAATATTACTGTGACTACACACTCTCCGACCAAAACATTACCCTCAAATTCTCCAACGGCACTGGTGTTGAAGAATCTCGGAATTTGCTTTTGTCGGGCGTTTTATTTTCACAGCTCGTATTTCTCTTAGATTACGAGTTTATCAAATATGCTTTAGAGAACGACTGTGCTAACAGTGAGGAGGTTTGCAGCGGAGCTATTTCATGTTCTCTCAACCCATGTATAAATACTCACCAGGCGAATGTTTCTAATGCCATATTAAACGAGACATTTGTGTCCTCTGTAAATACGTCTTTAGAGAACCCGCTGAACTATACATACTTAATGGTTGATATGCCATGCGCTGGTGAGGTAGAGAAAGCAAAACTGGCAAGTCTTGGATATGGATTTTCCCCACAAACACAGTGGATGGGTTACATGTAAGCAATCCTAGAGGACCTCACTACTTCAGCACCCCATGGGTTCTAGCGCTAGTATTCTGAGAGAGAGAGAGAAAAGCAAGTTACTGATTCCTTTTCTAATAACAGGGGCGAAGGATATAATGCAACCGGTCACCCAACCACCATTTCCGCCCATATCCCCTGGGAATGTACTTATGGAATCGACACACTTGCCTCAACCAGCATCCAAGGCCAAGTGAGCGAGTTTTTTACCGGCTCGGTCGTCGCACTAGAGCAACCAAACGAAGGACTTACCGACGATATAACGACAAATGTTTCAGGCTCCGCACAGCTTGTAAGCTTGTACAATGATCTCATAGGCGTTGGAAGATCCTCCGAGTCACTCTTCACTTTCGCGATGAAATTTGAGAATATGGCTGATGGTATAAATACTTTTCTTCGGCGAGATGGTGGCGACCTTTATGCGAATGGCACTTTGTTCGAAACAAGAGCAGTTGTGAAGGTACGATGGCCGTGGTTGAGTTTTCCTGCTACACTTGTAGTGCTCACGATA
Source organism: Hymenoscyphus sp. LP001 (assembly GCA_037952655.1). NCBI lineage: Eukaryota > Fungi > Ascomycota > Leotiomycetes > Helotiales > Helotiaceae > Hymenoscyphus > Hymenoscyphus sp. LP001. The sequence continues at coordinate 3,246 of JAPZOX010001058.1, forward strand.
TTCTTCTTCTTGAGAACGATTGTAGTGGCAGTGCTGATACGCCAGGAGAATGCGGGACATAGTTGGAAGAGCTCAGTGTATCCAATACTGTTTGGTGGTGTGGAGCCTGAAGTTTTGAGGTTGAAAGACAAGAATGAGATGAAGCAAGTTGCGAAGGGTTTGCAAGTAAAGTTGGAATGGACTGAAGATGGTTGGAAGTTCGTAAAAGGCGATTGAGGAATAATTGTGTGAGCAATAAGATATGGCCCCGCGAGTAGAAATAAGAAACAAAAACCCGCAAGAAAATGACACAACAAAAACAAATTCACAAATGAAATACGGTACCAGCAACAGCCAGAAACCTAGGGTATCATGAGTTTTATTATTACAAGTCAATTCTCATCACAAATCTGTTCTCCCCTCCCCCCCTCAATAAACGCCTCCCAATGCACAGCACTCAACCATCACTAAACTTTTCTAATAAATCCTACAATTGTCCATCCGCTTCTCTCAACCAGGCCCTCGCAAGATCCTTTGCTAATCCCAGTCGCAAGATCTGAAGAACATCCTCACCCGTCGTCCCAGCCGAAATACCCTTTCTCCAATCCCACCCACGTTTAACATTCCCCTTCACCAACACACCACTGCTGCTCATCGATTGCTTGAGCTGAGAGGCGAGCATGGAGCTACCGACCATAGAAAAGCTGCTTGTGCCACTGACATTCGAGGTGGATTTGCGGAGCATGTCGCTAGGTGTGGAACCCTTTAGACCCTGACCAGACGCAATGACGATTTGCAAGACCTCTGTGCAATTAGCATATATACGCGAGCTGACTGTTTGAAGATCTTCGATGGCCCGGAGAAGTATGTCAATTTGAGAAACTGTGATTGTTGGATTTGGTTGGTTGACGAAGACCATTGCCTCTCCCAGCAGGGCTAGTAAGAAGTCGACACTGACGATAGCCCCATTCTGTTCATCGTAAAGACCGCCCCTGATATTATCACCCGAACTTGTTATTACCGCCATCAATGCTCTTGCAGCCTCTTGTTTTCGTGCGATAGGCCCCATCTGTGGCTTCTGGCCATTGGTGGACAAAATCTCCTCATCGCGAAGGTCGTAAAATTTGCGTAACGTCGCGTATCCACTAAGCGAGTTGCGAAGAAGTTCGGCCGCATCAAAGTCCATTTGGGATAATTGAACTAATGAAGTTTTTGGTGACAAAATTAAGCGTTTGAGATATTCATCCAACTCCTCCTTTGCTGGATATGCGATCGATTGGACGAGAGAATATGAGATCAACATGTTGAGTACATCTTTTACTTTGTCTGGCTTATGGGAAAGAGCGTAGTACCACATGGCCTCGCCATAGCTTTTTGTGTCTTCTGCGAGGGAATCGGCATAGGCCTAGAAGGAATTAGCTAAACTTGTGTCGAGTTGTGGACGAGTTGTAACTTACTGCTGCTGAACTCTCAGCGTGACTGCTCATGCCAATGTTATTGAGTAATACCCATAATTTGTCGACAGTAGCAGACGAGTCTAGCCTGAAGTCTTTTAGGAAATCTCCCACCATATCCTCGGAGCGACTAGCAGAGTCTAGGCGCCCCAGCACAGCGATGGCTACTTCCCAACCTGCCCTAGAAATAGGTTGTTGACCCAAAGGCCCGGAAGATTGCAGTTCTCCGCAACGGGCCACAGCCTTTGCATATGCGATTAATGTTTGGTCCTTGATTCCATCTGGCTTAGTAGGTGATGAGATCCCAAGAAGATCCATATCATCTTGATCCAAACTGTCCATGAGACCTGTTCGTTCAGGCTCTGGTAGCCACCCACCAATTGTTGCTATTTCAGCAACTGCTGATGAGATGGGACCAGACCATCCTCGTAAGAGGCCGAGAACCGCTTCATAATCTCCCTCGAATATTGACGCGAGCCCGACCTCGATTGGACGTAAAGGATTAACTTCAAAGTCCACGTTGGTTCCAATAGCGACCTCAAAGGATTTTCTGAGTTTGCGAAAGTAAGAGTCGGTTTCCATATCTCTTGATGGGACTTGCAAAGCACGAGTCGATTGACCTAGAGCTATTCTTCTATCGTCCTTGCTTTCGTCCCACCATACCGTCAATGCAATAGTAGCCTCGCACCAGTCCTGAGCATTCTCAACAATCGCAACCCGATCTCCCATGGCAATATTGAAAAGGATAATGAGATTTTGAAATATATGCCAGGGGACCTGACTTGCTGCTCTTTCAGCAATTCTGCTGTAAGAATTTGGATTGGCCATAGATGATCGGCCAAATCCACTGCTCCTGTTGTCACCATCCCGGTGCTTGCCTTCGGCAAAAGATTTCAAGTCCTCCATGGCTTGAGAGACCTTCAATCTGAAAAGCGTCCAGTCACTGCCTTGTGTATTCCAGTCGCCCGACAAACTTGGACATTGTGAAAGGACAGTAATGGCAGCACCCACAGACCTCTTTACATTGGTTAAAGCTTGACCAGAGTAGCCTGGTTTGCCGTATAAATCTTGGTCGTCATCAAGTCCCACGTTGGCGTATTCCCACCTCGCACGAGCTAGCAAATCACATGCCTCTCTGGTATTTCCTCGGAGGAAACTGTTGAAGATGACATTCCAAAACTCGGGATGAGCTGACGGGCTTTGAAGTTGCGTGTTCTGAAGGTCTTCAAGTTGGGATCCGATGGGATTGTGACATAAATCCATCCATTCGACCAGAACTTCCGGCATTGGCTTGGTCTTGATTCCTCGTGGGGTACTTATAGGGGTTGGGTGATGTAGTTTCAAGGCAAGTCCTGCTAGAAAATTGGCTTTTGAAAATTTCAGAGCCTGATCTCCTGGTCCAATGGATGCTGTATACTCTTGATCGCCATGTGTGCCGGATTTTGCGTCATATTCGTCCCAAAGTATTGCCAAATCTCCAGACGCTTCCATCAAACTGGACATGAGTTGTTCTGGATCACCCCCGTCTTCAAGTCCTTCCTGGTATATTCTTGTGACGATGGCCTCCGTTCCCAAAACCACTTCGTCGGACTCATCTACTTCTGGTACTCGCATTTGAGCATGAATGTCTCTGGCAATTTTCCCAAGGGTTGTTATTTCCTGTTTCCCTCCGAAAGATTCTCCCAGGCCCAATGCGCCTCCTTCACGACTTCTCTTCAGGGTACCAGGAGTGGCTACTGAAAATTCCGAAATGCTTCGCCGTCCATAGGCCCGGCCACCGCCCTTCGAAGTTGGTAGTTCCGACTGGTTTTCATCCATATCTTGATCATCTTCATACTGGGCGTCGGATTCGTCCTCCCCCATCGCATCTACATCACGGAAATTGCGACTCCTTGCATTACGACTTCGATGAAAGGTATCGTCCTCCTCCTCATCGTACTCGGACATGTCCTCATCATCTTCATATTCGCTTTCCTGTGATGGAGCACGTTGGTTACGCTGGGGGGAATCAGCATTGTAGGCAGAACGGCGGGGAGGTGCAGCGGAGCGCGTCGAGTCTGCGAACACCGAAGATCCTGGGCTACCAAAATTGGGCTGTGAAGGGCTGAAATTGCTCTTCTGGGTGAAAGATATTGGATTGATAGAGCTGCCCATGTATGAGCTGGGCGGCGGGCCTACAGGCGTGAAAGATTTCGCAGAGGATGGCGGAGGGCCGGCGGGGGTAGTTGAGGGGTTCGACATGGCGAATATGTTTTTGCCATTGTTTGCTCTTCTCTCCGGAGTCTCTGGCGGGCTCGAGGAGTAAAAATCTGGAACTTGAAAGCTCATGGTCGCGGATGGGAGTGAATGCGATTCGTGGGAAAGACTATTGGGTATTGGTCATAGGCGCCGCTGTGGACTGTGAGATGCGGCAGGAATGCCCCGTAGAAGAAGCTCAGTGGCAAGAATTTTTGTGATGGGTGTTGGTGTTGACGATGTCAGATCCGGCGTGAATTGTGTGTTGCTGAACGAAGTAGAGTATTTACTTCCAGGACCCAAACTAAACTGCTAGAGTGCAGGGGTAGAACTAGCGTGTCCCACCTTACGATTCAACGCGACCCCGCGGAATTGGAAAGCGCGACCGAGTTGGGATCTTGAATTCTAGTGTCAACACTCGTCCTTTCTCTACATTTCCACTGCTTCTACGTTGCTTAGAACAAATGACCTGATAATGCCTAGGTTGGTCTCAAACCTAATTGCAAAACTTCCTCGAACCTCCCAGACTAACCCAACACCAGAGAAATCATCACCGTTCAAGCTGGGCAATGCGGCAACAGCAGTGAGTAGTCCTTGGCCCCCCTCTGCAGTCTGCGATCAAATTCTGATATTCAATCCGCGCAGTTGGTAGCCAGTTCTGGCAGCAATTATGTCAAGAACATGGAATTAGTCAGGACGGAAACCTCGAGGACTTTGCGACGGAAGGGGGGGATCGAAAGGATGTCTTTTTCTACCAGTCGGACGATACGCGATATATTCCACGAGCTATCCTGATTGATTTAGAGCCTAGGGTGTGTAGACAATGATGGATGTGAGAATGCATGACTGGACATCTGGCTAATAAACTCTAGGTTCTCCACACAATACAAAATGGCCCCTACAAAAATATCTACAACCCCGAGAACTTCTTCGTTGGCAAAAATGGTGTTGGTGCAGCAAATAATTGGGGTGATGGTTACCAAACGGGTGAGACGGTCCATGAAGAAATTATGGAAATGATAGATCGAGAGGCGGATGGAAGTGATTCTCTGGAGGTAGGTCTACGAAAAACTCGAAAATTGGTTGATGAAAGTCTACTGACAAGTTCAGGGCTTCATGATGCTTCATTCGATAGCTGGAGGAACTGGTTCCGGGTTGGGTTCGTTCCTGCTCGAAAGACTCAACGATCGTTTTCCCAAGAAGATCATACAAACATACTCAGTATTCCCAGATACAACAAATGCAGGAGATGTCGTGGTTCATCCATACAACAGTTTGCTCTCAATGAGAAGACTTACCCAAAACGCTGACTCGGTGGTGGTGCTTGACAATGGTGCTCTTTCACGAATCGCAGCGGATAGATTACATGTCCAAGAACCATCATTTCAGCAAACGAATCAATTGGTAGGATTAAATGAGCGGTCTCATGGAAATATTTACTTACAATTATTAGGTATCTACGGTAATGTCGGCAAGTACCACGACTCTTCGATACCCAGGATATATGCACAATGATCTTGTCAGTATCGTTGCTGCCTTGATTCCGACACCTCGATGTCATTTCCTCATGACATCTTATACACCTTTCACGGGGGACAGTGTTGAGCAAGCGAAAACGGTTCGTAAAACGACTGTATTGGATGTGATGCGCCGTCTTCTCCAGCCGAAGAATAGGATGGTTTCAACTATTCCCGGAAAGAAAAGTTGCTACATTTCAATATTAAATGTAATCCAAGGAGATGTAGATCCCACCGATGTCCACAAAAGTCTGCTCCGAATCAGAGAACGAAAACTTGCAACATTTATTCCTTGGGGTCCAGCAAGTATCCAGGTTGCGCTCACGAAAAAGAGTCCATATATACCGATGAGCCACCGAGTAAGTGGGCTCATGTTGGCAAACCATACATCCATAGCAACAGTAAGTCCAAAACTGAAGAACCTCAAATTTAGCATGCTAATTTTGTTTCTAGCTTTTCAAACGAATTGTACGACAATACACTGGCATGCGAAATCGAAACGCATTCATGGAAGGATACAAGAAAACCGCCCCATTCGCTGACAATTTTGATGAATTTGACGAAGCCAAAGAAGTAGTAACTGATCTGATCTCAGAGTACGAGGCTGCCGAAAATGCAGATTACTTAAATCCAGATGCGGGCAACTCGGCAACAGAGGAGGGAGATAATCGTGTACCATGATTCGGGATTTTGGCATGTTGAATTTCATTTGGCGTCAGGTATCCGCGTGGGCTTGGTCACGGGCGGGAGTTTTTACATGGATGAATAACGATACCAATTTGAAGAGAATGTTGAGAGACCCGATTTTTGTTCCCATTTTTCCAAGTTCGAGAATCCTTGGTGCGTAATGTGCATGCAGTTGCTTAACGTCATATTACATTTTGATCGGAGGAAATGCTCCTGAGGCCATGCATGCAGGTTTTGGTAATGATCTGCTGACATTTTGTTTGTTCGATATATAAGAAAAAGGCCCTGTACATTTTCTTTCTTTTCTACTTCCATTCCATACTCACAAAGGACTATTTACTCTACACGACTTCACTACTCAATTATCAAAAGCCAAAACAAAAAATCAAAGTACTTCTCCCTCACCAACCTCCACACCCTCATCACCAAATCTAACTATTTAACGAGCCACAGTCTACCAACCACAAATCCCAAAAAATGGCCGAACAACAAAAAAGCAAATCCGAAATCATCGAAGAACGAAGAACCAATCTTCCTCTCCCCGAAGATCCACCCACAGCTTCAGATTGGAACTCGGCAGACGCTCGAAATGTCAACGTCTCTGCGGGCGGTGGTTCGGATGCAAGTGATATCTCTACTGGTGATGCAGCGACGAGTGGATTGAGGGGACCGGCAACGAAGGGCAGTGGAGTTAGGGAGGAGGGAGGTGCGGATTTGAGTGCTGTTGGTAGAGAAGGGAAGGATGGGTTGGGGGGATTACCTCAGGATGCTAAGGCTAGGTAGAGTGGTTTGGAGGTGATGAGGAGTAATGGAACGAATTAAATTTTGTCTCTTCGCTTTTGGGACTTTTCTCGGAGTATATTTTGCTGGTGACTTGTTTCTATTTTGATGCTCCATGGAAAAGCGACAGTAAACATTTCAGGTTCCTGCCTACCTAGCTCTCATTGTTCCAAACATCCTTAGTGATTGCACAGGCTACATACTGCTGCTTCTTAGCCTTCTTGATCTGAGATTGCGGGATTTGCAGGTCCAATGAAATAGCGGACAGGATTTCGGAGAGGCTTCCTTGTACCAACGGATGATCCTGTTTGTTTGCCTTCTCGTAAAAAAAATTGATACCGTGTATAGAGGGGGTGGTGGGGTTGTAAAAGAATGACGTGAAGAAAAATTGCCTTTCACGTGATTATGTTCCACACAATCCTGGAATTATCCACCCCCCTTTCTGCAAGTAGCCTGCAGATGCATATCTACTTTCATCATCTACAAACAACTCGAAACATCTAGAAATGAGATGATTTCTTGACCACATCGGGTAACATTAAAATTTTATACTTTTTCCCCCGCAATATGGGTAGCTGAACTTATGCTTTTTGTGGTTTAGGGTGCTTCCTTTGTGGAGTTGTCTCAAGCCACATACCATCCGAGACCTCTTTAGGTACTGGTTTAGAGGGAGGTGATGTCATGCTGTTAGAGACGTACATGACTTCAGCCTTTACTTTGTTCAAGTGTTTGTACAATTCAAATCAAGCCTTAAAATATCGTGAACTTTCAATCGAAGTTTCTTCTCTTAACACCCTTCATACTATCAAAATGTCTACTAGAAACCCAAGTCACGGCCAAAAGGTAAGCTTTCTTTGCTCTTATATTCGTTTGCATGGCCTCCCGAAGGGAATGTTTTCCCCAGCTGGAACAACCAACATCACTTCAATCACAACACATTTCAAAGCACAAAGTACTAAAACACCACCCAGGTCACAGACCCAAAGGCCCCAGTCATAAAAGAAGGCGCAGGAGCCGTAGCCTCCGACTCTCTGGCCGCAGAATCAACTCGATCCGGCGGCGGCTTTGCCTCAAACCGCGACAGCGAACCCCTCGGAGTAAAAGGTTCCAACAGCACATTCGCAAACACAGACACCTCCTCAGCAACCCGTCTCGACCCAGCAATGGATGCCGAAATCCGAATGGCAGAGTCCGACTGGGCTGAAGAGAAGAAACTCGGTGCTTCTGCTTCAAACAATCCCCAAAACTCGGGTGGCCAATCGAAAAGCACTGCTGTTACGGATACAACAGGTAGTTACGAGACAGGTGGAAAGACTAGTTCTGCTGGTACCGCACCCAGTTATGTTTCTAGCCAGTATGTGGATGGGAAGGGTCCGAAGGGAGAGGGATTGAAGGAGGGTATTGAGGGGAAGGAAGGCAAGAACGCGAGTTTTAATGGGGAGATTGGGGGGGAGAATGATCCTGGACGGGCGGCTTTGGATAAGATTGTCAGGGAGAATGCTGATCGGGGAGAGATTGCGGGGATGCCTAAGCAGCAGGGCAGCGGTGGTGGTAACGAGTTTGAGACTTTGAAGAGTGATACTCCTGCTTAATGCGTGGGCTGATGTAATTGGTAGTCGTGTAGTTTTAATTTGACTCGTTTTTACGATACTTGGGTATTGAGAAGACGCTAGTGAAAAGTTCGTACGGTGATGTAATGCAAAGAAAGCCTTCCTTTGAACTACAATTAGCCGAATGTTTCGTTTAAAAAGGGGGCGGAGATATATACTTTTTCTTAATTTGTATCATCCAAGCATTGTACAAAGCTTTTTATCGAAATCTTCAGGTTTCTTAGGTATAAAATATATCATTCTATGTTTATTAACAAGTCAATACTATATCTAAGGGATTTCTTCGGCACCACCTGACAAAGGGTACAGTAACAACCTTAAACCTCGTAGTTCATCGACAACACCATGATTTTAGTTCAAAATCTCAACTTGTCATCGTCAACATCCTCCATCATCCCGGAAGCTTTTCCCCCGTTCTTACTTTTGCCATTATGCCATTATGCTGACTTGAACTTGAGGGGTAAAATGGTGCCAAGGTACGCCAAAATAATTGCCAAGGGGAGTTATTACTAAGCGGAAGGCTGTGCAAAAAACAATGTTTCCCCATCATCATGAACTCTACCCCAGGAGAGTAACGAAGTTCCGAGGCCCAAGTTTTTTGTATCATTCATTTATCATTCTTTTCCCTAAAGACTGGTATTTTCGCAGATCATGTTATGACAAGATAAGAGAAGGGCCGGGCTCCAAAACCACAATCGCATACGGAGAAGTGGTAACCCATATGTAAATTTCCGGAGGCGACACAACACCAATTATGACGGACGTCCTCGCTGCGCTGAATCAATTGGAGGAGGGCCACCACACCAAGAAGAAGGGCAAACTCTCCAGTGTCGAGGAAAACACCAGGAGGAATGCGAGAATTAATAATGCTGCGTATGTATTGCCCTGTTGCAAGGCCACGGTTTTTTGCTAACAACCCTTTTTTCCAGCGCCGCCCCTAAACGAAATGCCTCCCTCCACTCAGTCAAATCGAACAAGTCGAATACAGCAGGCGGAAAACGACCACCCAATATAACTCGCCCAGCATCTCTCCCTACACTTGCACAACTCAATAACCCAGGTCCAATACAATCCACCAGTCGTCCAACCTCCGCCTACACACCCTCTTTGCGCAAAATCTCCTTCGCAAATGAGCTCCCTCGCCCCGTCCTCCAGCGCATGCGCATTCCTACGAAAACCGACGCTCTTCCCTCTGGTTTCCCATATGACTCGCGACTCTTCAAGTTCGGCGTCACGGCAGAAGAGTGGAACGAGTTCAGTTCCAACATCATCGAGGCCGCAGATGTACCAACCATCACACACGTCCCGATCCTGGCATGGACGTGGGCCTTCCATAAAAGTAAAGTGATCAAGGGAGCGAAGAAACAGATGCTCTACGAGAGTAGTAAATTGATGAGGGAAATCAAGAGATGGAATAAATTATTTCGACGCCAGGGATTTCAGGTTGTGCTGGAGTTACCAGGTCAAAATACGAAGATGGGCGATGGCTGGGAGACGGAGGAAGAAAAGAAGCAATTGAGGACGATTTCGAAACGGTTCCGGATATTGATTACGCCGAATGCTGAGAAGGGCGCTGGTGTCTCGATTTATTCCAGGAATTCGAGTTTGACAAAGGCCATTTCTGGGGAGGGGGCCGCGACAACAGTTACGAAAGTTCCTACAATCGAGTTCGCGAGGGCCGAAGCCGAGGATAAAGGCGAGGGAGAAGAAGAAGAGGGTGATGGATTTGGCGACGAAAGGGAATCAAACGGCGATGCGTTCTCAGGCTTTGATTATTCGAGACCAGAGCAGGTGGAGGAGAATGGCGATTCTACTGCTTCGACCCCACAACAGGAGCGTCCGATTACGCCACAGCCAGCGAGAAAGAAGAAGAAGAGGGTGGAGGAACCGCCGCCAGCTAATAATGCCGGCATTCCTTTAGTTGTACAACAAATGCTCGCCAGGGCCGCTGCTCAAAAAGAGAAGGAAGCGAATGGATATTGATCTTCTATGCAAGAATCTATTCCTTAGGCGGGGGATTTTGTTCGAAACTTTGAGCGCGCTTTGAGCCACCTTCATGACAAAATGTCGTTGTCTTTTGTCTATGGAAGATGCACAACTACCGTCACTCTTCAAGCGTTGATGAATTTCCTGTGTCGAGTATATTTTGTTTTTCCCCAGCGATTTGCGATTCATTGCTTAACGCTATTATGCGGTCACTACGGCCCATTGTATTATATATTTGTTAACTTACTATGTTTATAAGGTTTAGGGAATATTCAGACTTGGTATACATTGAGAGGTCACGGAGTTTTGTGTTTTGTTGTATTTTTTTGTCTGGCGATTTTTGTTTATCACGAGATGGAAAGCGTCTTGCTGATACTGGAAAATGGGGGAATGAGACCTCTAGCGGACGGTATACATAAAATACAATTTTTCTACTCATTTTATTTTCTTGGTGGTTGTTAGTTGTTTTATACTTGATGATTGTGTTTTGGGAGGTTCTTTATTTCATCTAGAATAGTCCTCGGATTCAGAGCAAAAATTAGACTGAAAATTAAGAGGCACTTGGTTGTTTCTGGGATGTTGGTAGACAACCACCAGTGGCTCTAATCGTGCGTGCCGCCACGATTGGGGCACTTGTACCGGTGAACTGTTTCGTTGAGCACCCAAGAATTCTTTAGCAAGCTCCCTTGCCATCCGATGGTTGCGAGCTATCCGTCCCACTGCTAGATTCCCTAGCTTTCCCTTCTGAATCTATACTCATCGTTTCACATCTGGGTTGTATGGAGCATAGAAACCCGAAATTTTCCTCCTTTGCGTCCTCCATGTCCTGTTAACTTAGTAGCTCGACGGGGCTTCGTGTCCTGGTTGGAATTGGAAAGAATTCGATTTAAAGGATGGTAAATGTATAAAAATTGCACAACTTTTTGCAATAGTCCCAAACTTATTGAATGCACTTATCTAGTCCTCGCTCTTGCGGTAGGCAATGAGGCATCATATATTCCCTTGCATACACCTTCGAAGGCTTTCAAGGCTGATCCGTGGTAGGTCGCGATTCCCACCGAGAACAGCGCGGTTTATGAAAGCCTTTTCCTCGATTGCCTCCTTGGTTTTCTGGTAGGGCTTGTCATAAGAAGAGGCGGCGTTGGACACAATTTCGTTCCTTCTGGTACGCATCCCATACTTGCTTTGGCCTTTCTCCATCAAGAACTCCTCGATAATTGCATCCATTGCCATTGTTGAGTTAGGCATAGAGGGGGTATGAACGAATGTCTATGCCTAAAAGTGGAAAGAGAATGGGATCTTGTTTGAAGTGGTTTGAAACTTGGGGAAGAAACAATTCCGCACATGAATATTTGTGCCCTTGGCCTTTGAAATGATGCATGGCTATTGTGTAGGCGTAGATTTGTTTGGCGGGCAGGTCGATAATTTTTGGGGGTCCTTGCCTGTGAGGGTTCTGAGAATGGTGGACTTTTGGGATTTTGTATTGGTATGCTTTATTCACCAATTATCTAGCTACATCAGTTTTATAGTTCGTAAAGTAACTTAAGTCTTCTAATCAATCTAGAATATTATCATTAAATAAATGTTACTCGGATACTTATATAATACTTTAGACTTTAGAGTATTCGAGACTTTAATTAATTAATTAATTCAATTAATCTCGAAATATATAATTCAATAAATTAACTTACTAGACTAACCACTTGATACTATAATATTAATACTATAACGTAGCAAAGTCCATATGTTATGGAAATAACTCAAGTATTCTATATTGTCTTGGATATTCTTTTTAAATCAAGGCTACTCGGATGAGTATGGAAAACTCTTTACTTTTCGTACATTCATTTAATTAATCTAAATATTCTTAGATAACATGATTGAATAGCCCAACTTACTAGACTCACCACTTAATACTATACTACAGATGCAAAGGGCTACCCCACAAGGTTAACTCTGGTTTCACACATGAGCAAGTAGGCAAATCACTTGATTATAAACTGTAACTGAAAAGTGAATCGAGTGATCAGATTTCCTCCGCGAACACCCAGACTTGGGCGGCGATACGATATTGTATCAGATTATCGCGATATATATAAATACCGTAAATTCTTATCCGATACGATGAATATCGTTAAAAAAAGTAACGATAATCGATAAATATCGGGGTTTTGACACTAGTGCCTTATAGTACTAAACAAACATCACATAACTTATATCTACTATTTGAAATATACTTTATTATATTAAAAATTTGTTATATAAATCTTAATTTAGTATAGGGGTCTTATAATAAGAAGAGTAATCTCTTAAAGTTATAGATAATTATAATTTACTATATAAAACGTATGACTTTATTTTTATTTTTAGAAAAATAGTAAGACTAAGCATTCTATTGGCTCTTAGCCGGAAGAACTATTTTCCGCCGATAATCGATATATTATCGGTTATCCTTAGAAATCCGGTATCGATCGCATCACTTAATACGATACGATAAATATCGTAGGCCCCCCCCGATATGCCACCGGTAATATCGCCGCCCAAGTCTGCGAACACCTTATCTTGGACAAATTTCTACTCATTCTGGCCTTTTTTGGCACACATTCGTGTGGGGAATCCTCCTGTATTCGACGAATTGCATGTTTTTAGGAAGTATTATCGCGCTCCATCCTCCAAGTCTCTTTGCCTTTGCCATTGAACCTGATACGACCTAATCTCTTGGTCCTCCGATGCCTTCGCAATGTACTGTTGAGTGACCTTCTCGTAACCTTCGGCGTGCATCAATTGTTTGACGGCTGAAAACGGATATCCCTTCGGTTCTTCTTGAGGTTCGAATGAGGGGAAATAAGGACTGGAATGGGGTTGCGAAGGTCCAGCTAGAAAGGCGTTATTTTGTTGGTCGTATGCTTGATGTATCTGCTGAAACGCACCTTTAACGGGTTGATCGCTCTCGGCCGCCCTGTTGACTATCCACACCTTATTCTTGATAGCCTCCGTGATCTTCGTCTTCGCTGTTTGGCAAAACAATGATGCTTGTTGACCGACATCGCGTGCGGCATCAAGAGATAGTGATATACCTTTCTCTCTTCTGAATTCCTTCTCCACAGCCTGTGCTATGTCGGCGGCCGAAGGAACACGGAGACCTTGAGGGAAAGTCTGGAGGGTGTAGTGCATGTTGAGATGCGGGAAGAGAAATGGATCCATTTTGACGTGGTTTAGGACTGCAGGGACTGCGGAGGATCTCAGAGTCAGTATTACCATTCTATAAAAGGATGTCTGAGGAGGAAACAGGGTAGCGAGAAGGAAAGAGTCTTGTCTGAGAAGTGAAACAACTTGAAAGGGAAAGAAAGAACTTGGAGAACACCCACGATAGACGCTTCTGAGAGTCCCGCTGTAACCTCCTTCAGCAGTGAACCGATCCCACGCTACTCTGTAGGCGTAGTAGTGCTTCGCTGTGAGGGAGGCATCTAGCTGCGCAATGCCTTTACTGTAAGGCGCCATTTTTCTAGAGTGTGGTGGTTGGGATGTGTACCAGTTGAAAGGTACTGGGGTATTTTTGGGAATCCATGAAGCTGAAGCCCATTTGTAAGATGGAGAGTGAAATGTGCCTCTCCCTTAAAGAAGTGAAGTTGAGAGTGAATATTGTTAGTACGCGGCGAGAGATTTCCGCTTTGTCCCAGAAGCACCCCTAGATTCTAACACAGTCTCAAACATTCACTGAAAAGATTTAGAATAATCAGACAGACGTGTTCTTGCAGCTCTAAACATAAAACTATATTTGAAACACTTTCCAATATGTCGGGCAAGGATACATTGAACAAATACTGTTTCTCTTACATATCATAATTTAAGCCTGAATTCCATTGCGAATTTACTTGGATACAGCTGTAGGTAAACCAGGAGGTCAGGCATAAGAATTCAAACTAGGGAGGAAACCTGGCACAACATACTTAACATCTCTAGAAAAGATGTCTCTTCACAAGGTTTTGCATTTGTTTATTTTGGATAAACCCACGAAACCCATTGGTCACTTCAAGGTCCCAGAGCTAATATTCCTAAACAGTGACATATGACTTGGTTCTTAGCGACGAGTTTGGATCCACTTCTGGGAAAAATATGAATTAAATTCTAGTTGTGAAGATTGAGGGAGTGACAAGGAAGAAGTTGCGAAAAGCTCAAAGATAGCGCAATGAAGCGCGGTCTCAAAAAGAGTTCGTACGGAGGTGCCAGACGTAAGTTTCGGTACACCGCCCTTTGGCAGAATGAAAGT